>JZLH01S0540970.1:11580-22310 GCA_001188425.1 Eucidaris tribuloides
AGTACGGAGACTCGCCGCACTGTGGCGCAAACCTGCCTCTGTTCCCTGTTTGACTACATCTCTGCCAATAATCGGATGGAATTCTGCGCCCTCGTCATTTACTCTTCGCTTTACGAGGCTCTCGTGCCGTTTACCCGCGATCCCAATGAGCTCAAGGTCAGTCGTTACGACTTGGACAGTTTTAATTAATACTGTTCTGTGTTGTCCCTTAAAGGTAGTACCCCTGATGTGCAAGCAAAAGGTTTAGTTCTCGATGCCTCCGAATAAACTGTAATTCTGATTTTGTCTAAACACCTGGCAGACACCTTAAAGCCACAGGCTAACAATGACCACAGTTTATAAAAAAAAATGTGAGCTACATAGTCCTCCATGCTTCTATGTGTCTTTGATAAGGTCTAAAAATGAAGCCCTGAAAATATTGTATTTCAAATGATGATTTTAAGTGCTTTAAAAAAGTGAGAATCTACAAGCATTCAAGTTGACCAGATTCACCTGCACATTTCCTCCCATAGACTTACTGTGTATAGATCTAGGCTATTTTATCCTCCACCAGAGTGGAAATTGTTTATTCAGTCATATTTTGCCAGTGGCAGCATAAATTTCCAAACTTCTTTATTGTAGGGTGTTTATTTGTCCATTCAAACACTACTATGTAGCTCAGAGAACAAAATTTGACAATTTTTTTATTTGAAGCTCCACAATGTAAGCTTGTGTCTGTAACCCTTTAAAAATATCACATACAAAGTCTTTGAGTTTCACAGTGAGAGGGTTATCCTGTTTAGGACTAGTTGAATATATTATAGGGATGGGATCCATGTGCATTATAATAAAACCAAACCAGAGATAGCTATTTAGACATATTTTGTGGCAATTTGGTATTGTCCATCTTTCCATTTATCTGACTGCCTCCTTTCCATTTTCGTCCATTGTTTACCCATCCATTCCTCAGTCAGTTTAGTTTTAATCCATCCATCTATCAATCTCCCCATCTCTCCTACCCATCCATTCTGTAATCCATCATTTCACCTTCTCTTCATCTTTATAGACAGCTATCCCACCTGTTGCATCCCCCCAAAAAGTATTGATCCACCCCTCAACTCTTCCATTGAGTAATTTATTAATCTATCTGTCTATCCATGATCCCAGTCATTTTCAGTTATCCGTCCATCTGTCTTGTATCCACCCATCTTCCATCCATCTGTCCATCAAGCTAGCCCCAGTCAAATATTTGTGTGTCTGGTGTATTAAAGACAATATAACATTGTGGAAGCCTTATTTAAAAAAAATATCAAACTTTGCTATCTGACATATGTGGTAGTGTTTGGATGGACAAATAAACACCCTAGAACACAAAACTTTAGAGAGTTATGCTCGTAAAATGTGTACAGATCAAAATCAGCACATGAATTAAATCTCAGCTGATAGAAACTTCTGCTCACTCAAAAGCATTAATGACATAAGCACTTAATGATCATTTTAAACTGCAATTTTTTCAGGACTTCATTTTTGGACCTTATCAGAGACACCAGTAGCATGGGGAATCATGTACAGTAGCTCAGATTTTTTAAACTGGAAACAGTGTCATACGATGCCTTTAACATAGAAATAATTTCATTAATAACATCTTGAAGATGATTTGATTTAACATGCATTCTCCTTAGACCCCAAGGCCATGGTATCTTGGACTATTTAGCTTCATCAATTAGTTGTAGCTGTAACATCTTAGGCCCCCCCCCCCGAAAAAAAAAAAAAAATCAAATCCCAATAATTCTTTGTATGCTATTTCTAAAAAAATAGGGTCTATTGTTCAGATTCTTATTGTTGTTGCTAGCATTTTTTTTTTCAGCTTTTTGATGTAAGTTTTGCTTTGTTTTGGTTATGAATTTATAAAAAAGGGAATTGGTCAGCCTCATTGCATCGGGACGATCGGTCGAGTACAACCAAACAATTTTGTTTTTGGCCATATGGACACAGCTGTATGTGATGTCACATGTGGTCACATGTGACATGTGTCCTTTTTTTGCAGTTTATAGCCATGAGCAATTTTCAATTTTTTTAGTGTGTGTGTGTGTGTGTGTGTGTGTGTGTGTGTGTGTGTGTGTGTGTGTATTTTTCCTAATTGTCATCTACAAGTATTCACTGTTGATTATTTTTCTCAAATCACTTTGAAATCTGTGCCAACGACATTTCCCGCCAGATCTTATTACCATTCCCCGTGGGCTCCTGCAATGAGATTCATCTCTTTGTCGGCTCGGATTAAGACCCCGTTAAGAATATTGTTCTGCGTGTTACGCTACTCCCTTAATTTCCCGAGATAAGAGTAATTTCCTGTGTTTGTTGAATTGTGTAATGAGTTGACGTCAGGTCCGGGGGTTATGAGAGGGAGGGGATAACGCTGTATGTAACATGAGACACATGTTTTTTTCTGTAAAATTTGATCAGAATATCTTGTCCTTCTATAGTACATACAGTGTACAAGCATGTGCATTCTTTTGTTCGGCGTACAACAATGACATCGCATAATGGCATGGGGATCTTGGTTTGTATGGCCCTTGCTCTTCTGCTCCTCCTTGGAATGATAGCTGAGCATTGTACAGACATCAAGCAAATGCACATGACATAATCAGGTCATTTGGTTGATTGTAATTATGTTTAATTTTGCTTGAATCAAATGTTCAGATAAACAAAATAATTATAATAATTTGTAGATTTGATGTCCCTCATTGATTTGATGAGCGAAATACCAATAACATTTTTTTTCTCTGTTGGACAACTAATTATGTTATAAAACGTCTGCCGTATTTTACTCTACACTGGTGTTAATTTATTTTTGATTTTGCTTAAAGTGATAGGCTAACATTGTGGAGCTTCAATTTAAATAATTGTCAAACTTTGATATCTAAGCTACATAGTAGTGTTCAAATGGACAAATAAACACCCTAGAATACAACAGTTTGGAAAGTTACACTGCCAATGGCAAGTTATGCATGAATAAACAATTAAAACTCGGGGCGAGTTTTAATAGCCTAGGTATGGGAGGAAATGTGCAAGTGAATCTGGTCAACTTACGATTTTCACTTTTTTAAAGCACTAAATAATCATTTTGAAATACAATTTTTTCAGGGCTTCATTTTTAGACCTCATCAAAGACACTGGTAGCATGGGGAATCATGTGGCTCAAATTTTTTTAACTGTGGTAAATGTTAGCCAATACCTTTAAGATTGATTAGATGTTCATAGTCACACAATGTTGAAGGTTACCTGTGGAGGATGGTTGAACGACCTACATGAACAGTGGCCACTTAAACAGGGTTGGCCGGTAAATACCGGGCGGTATATACCAGGTAGTAAATACCGGTACTTACTGGTAAATACCGCCTTGCTATTTTTGACAAAAACGGGAAATGCTAAAAAAAAGTTATTCTTTGAAGGACAATAACTCAAAAATGTAGAGATTGTTGTTCAGTAAGAGTGATTCAACACAAAATACAACAAAAAACTAACTTAAATGTAGTGGAAAACTAGGAACTCATTCTGATTGGTTGGACAATTTTCTACACAGCCAAATCAATAGTAAAAGTAGGAAAATTTCAAAATCACGAGCTTTTATTTTAGAAATTGTTTTCAATCATTTCAGTCTGCAAATATCTGAATTGTTCCATAAGTCCAGAACACTTAAAACAGCATACCCCAAAGACAGATATTGATATTGTACCTGTATATTCAGCAAGATGAGGGTCACACCCCACAAAAAAAGCTACATGTAGCACATGAATAATGTACAGTGTAGTTCTGTACAGTATGTGAATAACACTGAATTCAATAAACAAAATTAAAAAGGGGTATTTTAACAGTCTTTTTATTTGAAATTTATCAGGTCCACATGGATTTGTGTATGAAGATGGGCATTAATGACCTTTTTAGTTGACCTTGTACAACTTCAAGAATACACTGCTAGGTATCGCCCGCGTATTTCCCAGTATTTCCCGCCTGGGTGGGAAATACAGACTGTATTTCCCGGGAAATTGCCAACCCTGCACTTAAAACTCCCTTGCTAAGGATGTTGTGTACCTGTTTAATGATAAACTTTCTTATTCATCTACCAAGTATTTTCTCCTTGTTTTGAGGTTACAATATTGGTACTCAAACCTCAACACAATGGCCATTATCTTGAGGGAAAGGAGTCAGTTGAATATTTGAAATAGAAATATCAATGAATAGAAGAAGAATATAATATCCCTTATATTTGTGAAAGATGAAGATACGTGTATCAATTACTTGTGATTAAATATCAATTGGTTGAGTACTTGATCATTAAAAAAAATTAAAGAGAGTAATTATCTGTAATAGCCACTCATGAGAAACAAAAAAATGTGACCTTCATAAGCAGGTGGCTGCAATAGACGGGCTTTGAACACGCAATTTGTCTCCATGGGAATCAGTTTTAGTGGCCACTGTAGGCAGGTAGTTGCTGTAGAGAAGTGGCTGCTAAGGCATGCTTGACTGTATTCGATTGTTGACTATTTCATGGCATGAAATAGTTATTAACTCTCTGTTTCTCAAAAGAGTCATTATTTGCTTTACTGGTCAACTAATCGTTAAAAGTGATTATGGAAAGCAGCATATGAAAATAAGACTAATTGAGACATCCCCCCCCCAAAAAAAAATAAAAATGAAAATTCAGGTTTCTTGGTTCTCAAATATGCAAAGATACTCTGTACTAAATTTGCTGTATTGTCTGTTATCTCTCCTTCTGTTTCTCATTTGTCTCTCAATTTTGCCTATGATATCTTTATTCAGAAAGCTGTGCAGGCCATGGACACCTATGACAAGACCATCTTAGATAGCGTCCTGGCCTCAATGAACACCTATGTAATGGAGGAGTGGGGAGCTGCTACCTTCACCCAGGTGAGTGTGGCCCAAAGAGATTACATAAAAGGGAATGAAACCCAGACATCTACTTGCATTCAGAGAATAGATATACATAAGAGAAAGAAAATGGTGAAAGTTTGAACAATTTACTGAACCGTTTCAAGAGTATAAATGTTCAAAGTTTACATATCCTTATGTATGGAGGATTCTTAAATACACTACCACTTTTTGAGATAAAAGTGTGGAGAACTCCCCATTGGTTTTGTACACAAATTTTCACAAATTTACGTTTTTCTGAAATGTTAGTTGCGAAGGTAATCAGATTCTTCCAGAAAACATGTACAAATCATTTTTGCTGGGACATACTTGTTCAACAAGCAAGAGGCAATCAGATATTTCATAAAACATGAGAATAAGTGAAAATTTGTGTTCAAAGCCAATGGGGAGTTCTCCACACTTTCATCTCAAAAAGTGGTAGAGTTGCCAATTTAAGAATCCTCCATAACAACGATCAAACATTCATAACTCTTGAACAGTTCAACCAAATTTGCTCAAACTTTCACTGCTGTATTTCTTTTATTGTTCTGTATTCTCTGAGTACAGGAAGATGTCTGGGTTTCATTCTGTTTTAACCCATTAGGGATGGTTTGATTTTGATATAACACGCATTCACCATAGACCCCAGGCTGAGATATCTGGTACTTAGTCTCCAACTGGTTAAAATTCCCTTGACATGCAAGTGCGTGTTGAATTCTGTTGATTCCTAATGGGCTGTACGTTACCAAATCACTAAATGTACTTCATGAGAATATGCATAATATATTTTTAAACATTTTTCCTAAATTCTTCTGTACCCTGCTTAGCCCCACCTGTAAAAAAAAAAAAAGAATTTATTCATATTCTGATTGTCACATCATCATTCTGTAACATTTGAGCTGAATAATAGTCAAATTTATTAGTATGCCCCTTACATGTACATGTACCATTTACTGTTATTACTACCTACATTTACAGCATCATATGTTTTGATGCAAAATCTTTCTGCCAAATTTCTTGTAGAGATTCAAGAAACAACTAGTATGCTTCAAAATGCTGTCATACATGGTATTGTGTGAAAATGTGATGGGTTTGTATATGTAGTAATAGCAATGAATTGTAAGGTACATAACTTTGTCTATTATTCAGCTCAGATGTGATAGGATGATGATATCACAACCAGAATATGAACGTGCATGTATAATGTGTCGTAAAGATAAAGTAAAAGAAATCAAATTTTCAGAACTGCTATAAAGCTTGTTATTCTGTCATAATTGTGACCGTGTACTGCTATCATCCGCATTCACAGGTACTTCTGGTTACGGACGGAAACCCCGGCATAGGGCCAGGCTCGTTGCGTCAGATAATCGCCGATCTCGGTCATCACCAGCAAGAGAAAGCGAAGAGTCTCCTCCCGTTCGTCTTCCCGAGCGAACTCCACGTAATGCTCATCAGTAGCCAGTCAGAGCTGCAGCAGAACAACACTCTGGACATGTACCAGCAACTCGTAGACATGAACGGCAAGGGGCAGGTCCACGTGCCCGATGGCCCCCTCTCGCTCAAGTCCGTCCAGAACATGTTCCAGAAGTTCGGCGAGACGCAGCACAGCGTCTTCACCACCATGCTGCACTGCGGGAACCTCTCGTCCGACGTGCAGTTGTTTCCCAAGCCCAAGACGACGGTCGTGGAGAAGGACACAGAGATCGTAACCAAGAACATCGCCCCTGACTTGCACATCTGCGGGTTTCTGGACATGGCGGACATCGCGAGCCCCCCGGCCCTTTCCAGGCATCTTGTGATTCCAGTAAACATTAAAGGTATATGTTTGTTTTGAATAGACATCTTTGGATAAGTACATATTACTCTGCACATGCATAGTTCATTTAGCATTTGTGGACCTTTTATGTGTGTATTTTTCTCTCTACGCTGAATATTTCATGGTGGTATTTTTGCGAAATTTGCAACAACCAACCGCCAAAAATTTTACTTCCTGATATACCTATATGAAGTTTTGGAAATGCATTGTAATTGTGAAAATAACCTCTTACAAATTTTCCTGTTAAAAAAAATATATATGTACATTAAATATTTGGCATGTATTGAACCCAATTCAGTCATGTCATTGGAGGTTCCCCTTTCCAATACATGTGACCAATTTTCTGCTTTTTTAAACATTGGTCGTTTAAAAAATTTATGATTACTGCACAAGTTCGCAAAGTTGCAGACACTGCAAATCCAAATATCAAGAATAATGACATTCAAACTTGTATTTCTACTGAACTTATTCACAGAGAAGTCCAAAGGTGGTTCAGACAGCAAGGAGAGTGGAGATAAGACAGACGAAGAAGCCAGCATTGCCACGGCAACAGTGACAGAAGACGGCAAGACCCCAAGCTTCTGCGTCCTCCTGCATGGCAGTCTGAAAGTTAATGGAATGGTGGCCCTCGTCCAGGTGGCGTAAGTATCAACTTTTGATGTATAGGACAGAGGGAGAGGTCAACTCCAGAATATGTCCAATGACCTTTTGACCTCTGAAATGACACAGGGTATTATGTGCATAATGTTTACAACTAAAAGATGAGTTATTAACTGCAAAGTGTGATGTTCAATAAGGAAGAAAGCTTGGATTAATAATGAAATGGAGTTCTTGATTTGTTCACAGTCATCAAAGGAAAGAGACTAAAATCATTTGAAATCAACACATTTTTGTATTCATTTTCTGTCGTGGATTGAAAAAGTAAATTTCTATTAAAGTACACAGACTGGCCCACAAAAACCTTTAAAAAAATAGCTGCAATCATTGCACATATTTGGATGTTTTAACAGATTTTACGTGCCTGTTTGGTGCAAGTGTCATAGCTGATTTTACCCAGTCCTCCAGAATACTTCCTCAAAATAGGATTAGTAGGTGTTTTCGTCAGCCAATCTTTTTTCCAATCTGCCGATTAATGAAAATTCATTAAGCCTCGTTTACACTATGTTCCCGGCGGCCACGGCAACCACGTTTCAGGCCACCCTAGACAAAACGGGATGGACGTAAGACCAAGCGGGAGGACGGGCTGGGCAAACGTGACAGTCCGTTTTGCCGTGGATTCCGGACCAGATTTTTTAACCATCAAAAAATTTGCCACGGTCGTTAATGGTGTAGTTCAGATTCTGACCGTTTGTATTAGTTTTATCCTCCGCCCCGTAGCAGCGCACACAAGACCTGTGCATTCTTTGCCGCTTGGTGGCGAAACCCCGAGAATTTGCACGCCCGAAAACAAACGTTCAGATTAATCGTACGAACTTTTCCAAAGGTGTACCCAAAATTACGCAACGACATATCGGGTGTCGCGATGAATATTGATAGCTCCGCTGACAAGCTGGGCGGCGCGATCCAGTCTCCGCGAGGTCGAAGGTCAAACACCACATGTCGCGCTCGCTAGCTCTTATGTAAACATTCACCGTGACAAAACTTGGATGGCCTTGATCAGTTGATACTGCATAGATCCTACTAGGCAAGATGTGTACACTCTATGCATTGGCAGTATATAGTATTAGCCGTTCGTTCTACTGGTGGAATAGAGTTGATCCCATCATATGGACCTACCGATCGACTTGCAATAAAGATTGAAACGCTTTTGGGCATAGCACGCAAGCAAAATCGATGGAAATTTAATTTATCTGTGATACTGGAAGAGCTGGCTTGAGTGGTTGCAGAGAATGAAAATGGGTTTGCCGTTGTATGCTAGGTCAAACTAAATGTACGTAATTATTTCATTAAAAATATTCTGCAGTGGTTGCAGAGTAAACTAGATTTGACAAATATTTCTGAGAGAATGAAACTGTCGTTATGTGTAACTCAAAATAAATGTAGGCCTACATATTTAAGTAAAAATATTTCTGTAGTGGTTGCGGAATGAACTAGAGTAGACCCGAGTTTCTAGGAGAATGAAGCCGTATTGATTGATTTTATTTAATTTCCATCGTAAAAGTATAAACATCATGTGATACACAAAATTAAATACAATCACAAATAGATACGACATGTAAGTCATTTACACGTGGCAAAATAATTGAGTTTGACAAAACAAGGCATAGGAGTCTACATGCGTGCACGATTTAAAAAACGAGCCAAAAATTATACACAATAAACGAGTAAATTAATTGATCACTGGAGGGTCCTCAAAAAACTATGCTTGGATTCTGAGGAACCCTCGAAAATCAAAATAAGTGAACATAGTTGAGAGGAGAATATCTGTGATGGCAGAACTAGAGTTATATTTAATTCCTAAAACAATACAGTTCTTGTCATCAAAAAAGATTGCCGGAAACTCTTTCTGGCATAGCATGCAAGCAATATCGATGGGAATTTAAATTACATGTGAAACTATATAACAGAGCTGGCTTGAGCTGACTCGAGTTTATAAGAGAATGAAACCGTGTTTGTCATTATGCTGCCTCAAAATAAATGTACATGAAGTAAAAATATATCTGCAGTGATTGCAGAGTAAACTAGAGTTGCATGCCCCCAGTTTCTATATTGTCCTTATATCCATACAATAGTATATGTATCAAATCGTACAAAAACGTAGCATTATAAATCCGCTGGCGTTCGTTGAACTCACAAAATAACCAAAGTGGTATACAGTATTTGAAAGCCAGAGCACACGTGCACAATCTGTGATTACTAAATTGTCAACAAACAAACGTACGTTGAGAAAGCGCACGATGCATTATGGATAATAGTTATAGGCTTGATTTCCCAACGCTTTGGTGTAAAGTACGAATGACAGTACAATAAAAAAAAGGATGAAATCTAAATACCGTATATATAATATTAATAGTACATGTATATTAAAAATAAAAAGTATCTAGCTATTTGAATCCAAAGCTTTCTAAGGAAAATGCAACGTATTTTAAATAAAGGACGTACGTGAGCAAAGGCTACACGCAGACAAAACACTATTTCATCGAGTAATTGACCTTTGATACATTGCGAGTTCTCAATACATGATTGACGGTCAGTTACACCAATGATGAGTTGCCCACGGAAGAGCGGGTGGGACTTACAGTGATCGCTCTTCCCAGGAATTTCAAGGAAGAGCGATCAATTCCTATGATTAATCTGAACGTTTGTTTTCGGGCGTGCAAATTCTCAGGGTTTCGCCACCAAGCGGCAAAGAATGCACAGGTCTTGTGTGCGCTGCTACGGGGCGGAGGATAAAACTAATACAAACGGTCAGAATCTGAACTACGTGCAGGTCTGTGATAACTAACTTTTCAACAAGACCTTTTTACTAATTCTATCCATCCATTTTAAGTAATTCATTTTGTTAACCACCTGAGACTTTTCCAGAGGCTTACCCGACATAGCAAAAACTAATCTATGCAAGTTTGATCTCACGTATTGAAATTTATTCATGATAATATATATATCGTCGGCGTTCATCCGAACCGTCGTATCAGTCGATTTTGGTCAAAATATCGATTTTGAGATTTTTGCAGAATATGAAAGTACAAGTCCTACTTGCGGCATAAGAAATGCACAGGTCTTGTGTGCGCTGCTACGGGGCGAGGATAAAACTAATACAAACGGTCAGAATCTGAACTATTAATGGTGAGGATGAGAAACCTAGTACATGTGGCCGTAGGAAAGGAGGGGAACGCAATAAAACTCGACAGTACGTTATAGGCCGTAACAGTACTTGGGGTGATCCGTAGTGGGTCTTTCCGCGTGGTCTCACGTCCATCCCGTTTTGTCCACGGTGGCCTGAAACGTGGTTGCCGTGGCCGCCGGAACATAGTGTAAACGCGGCATTACATATATGAAACGAGAA
>JZLH01S0540970.1:22335-34901 GCA_001188425.1 Eucidaris tribuloides
ATTATATATGGTTAATATTTTGTAGGCAGCAATTTATTTAATTTTTTGAGATATGTTGGGATTTTAAGGCGATGCATATAACTTTGTGATAAATGTGGGAATCCATTGGAAGCAGTGTGGCTGTAACACAGTAAACACACTGCGCGCATAATATGCAAATACGCGTCCGCGTCACGCGGCTGCATTGACTTGCACGTGAAGAGATATACGACGGTTTGGTTTGACGCGCGTATTGAAAATGCGGTCAGCGTGTGAAGCTCCTATGGCGTTTTAGTACAGGAAATCTAATCGTCAAACCGAAATTACAATATAGCCTCTTTTGGCGATATTTTCTCTGATTCTTGTCTGATGTAAAAATAATATACTAATGTTAACAATGTCTGGTCTTGTCCTACGGCATGTTATTTCTAGGAATGAGAACACTGTAATCTTGGAGCAATAAGTGCAATTATAGTAAACGTTTGAAGTGGATTTTCTCTGAAATGAGTTTCGCACTGTGGATTCGCGATACAACGGTTCGGATGACGCCGACGATCGCACTTGGTACCTATGCAAAGGGTTGTTACGATTATAGCAATGTAACTATAATTAAGACTCCATGACCAGTACGAGATATCTCGGCGCCGTCCATTTAGGCATGCGTGTTATATTGGTTGCCTGTCGTCTGGGCAACGTCTTTACGAACCGTAACATCTGCCACTGCATGGCTGATATAACTAACTTTCTTTAGACCTTTTCACTAATTTTATCCATTAATTTTAAGTATTACTTTTTAACTACTGAGACTTTTCGCAGAGGCTAACCGCGACATAGGCAAAAATTAGGTAATGAGTTGATCCACGTATTGAAATGTATTCATGATAAATGACTTAGTGAGTAAGTTTGTTACCATGACCACTGCGCGTTTCGTTTACCCCTCTGGCGAAGGATTTTCTTTGTTAATTACAACGCACGTGCTGGATAAAGTCTACTCTGACGTTTATCGAAAGTGAATTCACCTGCACACACATCATGATGGAATGTGCAGTACAGTTACATGTATGCCTAGCTCAGGCTATACATTGAGATGTTTACATGCATTTTGCACTTTTCAAATTCTCCCTTCCTACTCCCCCCCCCCCCAAATCAATTGGGGGAGGAAGGGGGCAAAACATGTCAAAATTTGTAAGTTTTTGGAGATTGCAGTGCATGCATAGCTGGTTTGGGGGAGGTGTCAAGACTTAGTGGATAAGACTTCGGCTTCCCAACCTAGAGGTCCGTGGTTCGAGTCCATGCTGTGCCAGTTGTGTCTTTCGGTAAGGCACTTTATCCCCATTACCCTGTCCCTTGGATAGGATGTAAAGCCGGAGGTCCTGTGTGGAGAAAGAAACTCCTCAGTACATAATAGAACCCACGCACTTCATTAAAAAGAGAAGGGTGAAAACCCGGTGTGTGGTCCCATATCAGGGATGCCAGTTTTTTGGCAAAAGCCTGAATTCAGGCCCTGGCAATTAATTTTCAGGCAATATTTCAGGCTTTTTTGTGTACAAAATATTCATTGTAGGCAAATTTAAGGCCCTCTCTGAATTTCTAACTGGCCTCCCTGACATATGTACATGCATATCGGTTTATGGGGTGGATGCCTGAAGGTTATAGCACTGATAAAGTTTGCTTTTCTAGTCCTTGTACTGTGTAATGATGGCAAATCAATAATAATACTCGGTTTCTTTGTTGTGAATTTTTTTGATGTAACTAAAAATATATCATTTAACATTAAAGATTGTGTTTGGGATTTGCGAGTTCATTACTTCCCTTCATTATCAATACCAAACAGTAGTTTAGCACTTACAAATGGTGTGTTGAAAGTTTGAGATCCTTATGTCATGAATTTGTTGTTTTATGAGAAGAACTAATAACGATATTTTACCAGAATGTTGTTCTTTCCGCGAGTTTAAAGTTTGCTCAAATTGCGAATCACGATTATGTGTACGTTCGCATGACCAGCGGAGCACACTGATTGGTTAAACGGCTAGACTCCCCACGACCTTCAGCTAACTGCCGATGGACAATTTTGAAACGGCCCGTGCACATTAACGTCACTGAAAATTTTGAAGTTTAAATGTCCAGATTTTCACCAAAACTACGTATTCTACCCAAAGGTTCTATGACAGGTGTTTATTTATAATTTACTAATCTTCACATTGTGAATGATTTGAGGTGATTTCATTCATTTTGCCGTTTTCTGATGTGCAAATTCCTTACTCTGTCTTTAAGTGTTTGCATTTCTTTTTCACAGTGAAGACTGGTATGGCATGCTGTATTCATGGGCAGACAGTAAGAAGAAGTCCAACATGATGTTGTCACTGTTTGAGCCTGGTTCCCACACTCTGTCATGGCTGGGCAAATTTCATTTACTGGGACCCTGTTTGGGTAAGATGCCATCCATGTTTTAATCCAGAACAGACTAATTTACTGATATGTATGTTAAAATGTTTTGAATATCTTTTTAGCCATAGTTGTTCTTAACAATCTGAGAACTTTCCAGATGTTTGCCCAAAGTAGCATCAACTATTGTATGCAAGTGAATTAATACATCGGAAACCCGTTCATAGAAAAGCTTGTCAATTAATTCAAAACCGAGATCTGTACAAGTAAGAATTTGATCATGTTGGATTTGCCCTTGGGTTGCTTGATTTATATCATGGTGGAACACTTAAGCTACTGTCACACTGCGCCGTCTAACGATTCCGTCTGAAAAATGAACGCGTACGATTATTAAACGTTTATTGGACTATTAAATTTGTTTTTTCAACTGGATTACAAACGTATCTAGATGTTGACAGACGGTGCTTTTCCGTTCTTTTCCATTCTATTGTATTCCATTTGCCACCGTCTGAGGTAAATATTTTAAACGGAGGCAGACGGAATCGTTAGATGGCACAGTGTGACAGTAGCTTTACATAGAAACATGAAAGGTGAAATTTAAGTGTATAAGGCCTGTTATTACTTGTGCATATCATTGGACTATTGTGAATTAAGCTTGTTGACCGAAATTTGAACTGAACAAGTAATGATTTGGATATGCCAGATTTTCACCTGGGGTCTTTTTCGTACATCAGTGTAGAACAAAGGTGGAACTTCAGCGTGATTTTGTATAATTAACCTTGTTGACTCAAGTAACAACTAAAAAATAGAATATGTCACAGTTGCACCTGGGGCTTTTTGCAAATACATGTATCAGTGTAGAACAAGGGTAGAATATTAGACTGAATTTCAATTCAGCTTGTTTACCCAAATAAAAAAGTATGAAATGAACAAGTAATTATCTGATCATGTCAGAGTTGCACCTGGGGTCTTTATGATTGGTGTTCCTCAACCACTTGTTGATCTAAGATTGAACCAAGAAACTTTCAAGATAAGGTGCCTTTATACGTGCACAAATTTTGATTCCACATCACCCCGCACAATGGCGTACCTAGGCGTGCCATTCTGTGCTTTGCAGCTCGCTCAACTCTCTAATCCTTGTGATTGTAACCGGTGTGATGGTCTAGTGCTTAGAGTGTCCGCCTCACATCCGGAAGGTCGCGGGTTTGAGCCTCGGCCGGGTCATACCAAAAACTTTTTAAAAGTTTAAAATTTTGTCACGAACAGCCATGCACTTTTTTACTAGCTGCGCACTGTCACGAATGGTACCTCGAGCGTTTCCCTCATTGGCACATTACGATGAGTGCCATGGCGTAAATTGTTTTGCGTGCACGTGTAAAGGCACTTTAAGACTTTGAGTGTACTAGATTTGCAAATTGTTTTTTTTTTTTCAATGCATATCAATAGACACTTTTGCACTCAAGCTTGTTGACCTAAATTTGAACTGAGAAATGTACATTTAATAATTTTAATGTGCCATATTTCCACCTGGGGTAACTTATGCATACAGTAATAGATGGGTTATTAATTAACGTTGTTGACCCATATTCAAGTCAGAAATGTACAAGTAAGAATTTGAACTAGTCAGATTTGCACCTGGGTTCATTTGCATATCACTATAGAACAGTGGTTGACATAATTAAAACCCAGAAACATTTGAATATAGAGTTTGCATCTGTTTTCATTTATGCATATCATTATAGAACAGTTGTTGACAAAAACTGAAGCCCAGAAACATACAAGCAAGTATCTAAGTGTTCCATAATTGCACCTGGGTTGCAGGTGTGCATATCATTATATCAGGGTAAACTGAGCATATCATTAACCACGTTATGTTATGTTCATTGGCATATTATATTTTGTGTGTATATATTTATGCCTCCGCCCCGTAAGGGAGTCGGAGGCATTATGTTTTCGGGTTGTCCGTCCGTACATCCGTGCGTCCACACTTTCTTGTGAACAAGATTACTGAAGTACTGCCAGAGGAATTTTAATGATACTTGGACCAAGGATGGACCACTAGGCAAGGATGAATTGATTAGATTTTGGGACAAATCCGTCTAGGGTCAAAGGTCAAAGGTCAATGAACTTTGTCCTAAAATACCATTTTCTGCCTATAACTCCAGTTAGGAGTGCTCACTGTGGATATTATTTGGTGGTTAGTATAAGAAACAAAAGTCAAATATTTTGGTAGAGTCACAGGGGTCAAAGGTCAATGAACTTTATCCCAAAATGTCATTTTATGCCTATAACTTCAGTTAGGAGTGCTCACTGTTGATGTAATTTGGCAGTTAGTTTCAAAACCAAAAGACCAATATTTTGGAAGCGTCACAGGGGTCAAAGGTCAGGGTCAAGGGTCAAAGGTCAATGAACGTTATCCCAAAATGTCATTTTTTTGCCTATAACTTCAGTTAGGAATGCACACTGTTGATGTAATGTGGTGGTTAGGTTCAAAACCGAAAGACAAATATTTTGGAAGAGTAACAGGAGTCAAAGGTTAGGTTCAAGGATCAAAGGTCAATGAACTTTGTGCCAAACCTATAACTTCAGTTACTTAGTACATGTAGGAGTGTCAACTCTTGGTATAATTAAATTGTTAGCTGCTACATAGTTGGGCGCACTGGGCGGAGGCATACCCATCGACTGCGCACAGTCGAACTTTTCTAGTTTTCAGGGTATAAAAATGTTACCAATAATCTAAAAGGTGTTTGAAAATCAAGAGATGTTGCAACAGCTCAATTTTGAATATTTTTGTAATAAAATGTACACACTTCTAGATCAGAAGTCATCCAGTCTTGGAAGTTGTTTATTTGTGTTGTCAGAGAATATACAAATTAAAAACTCATTTTCAGTGTTATATTTCATTATGTAGTTCCTCAAAACAGTTGATTATTGCATACTTGTACTTACAAGTATCTGCTTTTTCATTTCTAGTGAGCAAAGGATACTGAAATAAGTTCCTGTTTTCTATGATGTACACAGAAAGTATTGTATATTAGAAGGGAAGTGGAATTATTGTCCGAGATAATCTGGCACTTACAAATTTCAGATATTTTTTATGGTATGTGTGTCTGTTGCATCTCTGTTTAATTCGATTGTTTGATTTCTATTGTTTTGAATTTTTCTTGAAAGCATTTGACAAGAATCAATATGGGGACGATGACAACAAGACCCCCTTCCCCGTGACGCCAGACCAGAAACGCAGCTATGCACAGAATCCTGTTGTCTGGATCAAGACAGGCAGCTTACAGGTATCATTCTTTTTTTTACTTACCCGTATAAAAAAAGTGCTGCAAGAAATCAGCTTATTTTGAACAATTCCTGGTTGAAATGCAGCCTGCGCAATTTTAATGTAAAGTATTTCACTGTAAAAAAAAACATATGCAGTATGCAGAGACCTCTGCAGTTAACCCATTGGAGACAAATTGATTTCAATATGACATACATTCTCTATAGTGTTGCACGACTAAGTCGCCAAAAGTCGGAGTCATGACTTTTGTCGAGGAGTCGCGACTCCGACTTTATAAAAGCAAGAATCGACTCCATGTAATTACATGTGTATGCCATATCAACTAGTCAAAACACTGATGACAATGTGTGGGACTATGGCAAAAAGTCAATTTTTGAATGATTGTAATCACAATTGAAAGATGAGTTTCCTGAAATCATTGGAGGAGGACACTGAACAATTATTGTATAGGCTGTAGTGTGCTTCCTTTTACCTATTGATCATGCCAACAGAACTGAATGCTGAGAGTCGGCAAATAGTCGGAGTCACGACTATTGATCAGTGACTAGTCGACTCCCCAAAATCCTGGAGTCGTGCAACACTAATTCTGTATAGACCCCAGACCAAACTATCTCTTTCTTAGTCTCCAATGAGTTAACACCTTTTCCTTTTTCATATTTGTTTTTTAGACATAGACAATTTATATCCTGCAATTATCACAAGTTTTTACTTTCATTTTGGAGGGTCCAAAAAAATTCAAGCAAAATTTTCCAAGGACACTCCATTTTTATCAATCTTGTAATTTCTTTTTGTTTGTGTAATTTTTGGTTTAATTCAAATTATTTTAAGTTGAAAATAATGATGTGCAAAGTGTGCATGCATGTACATCATGTTTAGTTTAACCCAATATTTGTGAATATTAACTTCATAATAATTGATTTCTGCCCTACTTGAGTCGTACAAGTGAATATTATACTTGATCATTCTTATTTTGTATTTTCATATTTTCAGTCTGATGTACAAAAGATCCTGAGGTACGCCAGGAAGTTACCAGACAAAACACAAGTGTTTTACAAGGTAAATAAATCCTAGACACTTTCATCCTTATAGAGTACTGAAGTGTGACATCATCACACTGATTCAGAAATATGTATGAGCAATGGCTGAACCAGGTCAGTTACATTCCTCAGGCAAAGTTCTGGAAATTATTCCAACATTTCTTGTACATGTGCTGTCCGAGGTAGAACATCTTTAAATATAATTTAGATAAACAGGGTGGCCCAGAAAGAATGCTACGAGTGACTCGCTATTTCTCACTCATTATCCCGGCAAAATGTCATTAATTTCTACTTTCGTGGTTAGAAACATTCTCTTTCTCCAATAAATTCGGATACCAAGATTTCATTGATTTTGAGTAAGGCGCGCTTTTGATTCTAGGCCATGTTTTTCGTGAAGCAATGCAATTTCCCAAATTTGCCACTTTTTCAACAGCGGCGTCTCAGCTAACCATACCGGACAAACCGCGATGACAAAGAGGCCGGAATGCCCTCACTTTCATAAGGAAGACGATGCGAGTTATGTCTCCATTGTCATTGCGGTTTGTCCGGTATGGCAAGCTGAGACACCAGAATATCTCGACGTTCCGATGACCGCCGCTGTTGAAAAATTGGCAAATTTGGGAAATTGCATTGCCTCCGAAAAATGGCCCTAGAATTAAAACGCCTTACTCAAAATCAATGATCTTGGTATCATTATATTTGAAAAAGAATGTTCTAACCAACGAAATAAAAATTAATAACATTTTTCCGATAATGATGAAGAAATTAGCGATCATATTCGTAGCATTCTTTCTGGGCCACCCTGTATTTTAAATTTCTTTTTTTTTTTGAGTGGGGTTTCAAGATGCTTAATAATGGAAAAGGTTGAGGCTTAACCTGCACCTGATGCACAAAGCCTGATGTGTTGATATCATTGTAACTGTGATATCTCTTAACATGCCAGAGGATTTGAACCTCTATGGGCTTTATGTGTATTATTTGGTGCAGATCTGCGACTTTGGCACGTTAAGAGTTAAAGTGCACAATGAGTAACTCTAACGTTAGAGGTGTTCTGAAATTTCTCTCAATTACTGTTTCAGAATATCAAAGTTTGTCCAAGTCAGAAATATGCATCATTTTCTTCGAAAATTTTGATGAATTTTAAACTCTAAAGGAAGTTTTAGAACACAAAACGTGTACTAACAGGCAGTTAGAAGTGAATTCCTCTCATAGCCATTTTTTTCAGATAACCAATACATTCATGTACTTGTATGAAAACATGTCTAATTATTTAAATAAACCCCCTAGGTCACAAAGTTCAGACAGTTATGTTGTCACTTGTAAAATATGTACAGCTAAAAATTGGCACATGAATTATTCTCGGCCGATGAAAATTCTACAACACAGCAGTCTATGGGGGAAATCTGGAATGGTCTCTCAATGGTTTTTACTTCTTTAAAGCACTTAATGATCATTTTAAACTATAATAATTTCAGGGCTTCATTTTTATACCTTATCAAAGACACTAGTAGCATGGGGAATCATGTAGCTTACATGTTTTAAAATGGAAATATTGTTATATGATGCCTTTAAAGGAAAATGGTAAAAGTGGAAGTACTTCTCAATTCAGGACCGAATGATACCACACTCGAGTATACTGTTTAAGATTTCCATTGTGAAAATGTTACTGGCAAACACTTATTTGTTGTACAATTATTATCAGAAAATACTTTGACGATCAAATTTTTGGCATAGCTTTCTATGGGATATAATGTTAAAATTGATTGGAAAAATTACCAGTATATACACACTAAAGAGGAAGGGTTTGTCTTCAATTTGTTTACTTGAATAGAAATAAGCTTTCACTTACCAGTACTTAAGTAAATTTTTAAATTTTGATTTAAGTACTGGGTAATAAATGCTTGTTTCTCCCAAGTAAACAAGTTCAAGACAAACTTCTCGTTCTGAATATGCACTATAGCCAGGGTATATAGTGGTATGTATTTCAACTCATTTGGTTCTTGTGGTATGTTTTTATATCTCCCAATGATGTCATTGCCCTTTCCATCTGTCACATTTCAAGGAGCTAAATCGACTGAGGAGAGCAGCTCTCTCTTTTGGGATGCAAGACCTCCTGCAGGGCATCTCCAGCATGTTGGAACGTGAGTGCACGCTGCTCCCTGGAACGGCCCACCCCGATGCTGCCCTCCAACTCACCCATGCTGCCAAGGCTGTGAAAACCTCCATAAGCAAGCAGTATGAATACAACATCGTTCCGCTCTCGACGAATTTTACGGGAAGCACGTGAAACACTTCAGAAAGCTTGTTTTCAGATGATTTATCTGTTAACTTGTGTGAGGACACTATACTTGCTGCCAAGGCCGTATGGACATTCAGTAGCAAGCAGTATGAATACAACATCGTTCCGCTCTCAACAAATTCTACGGGAAGCATGTGAAACATTTCAGAGAGCTTCTTTTTGTATGGATTATCATGCAACCTGTGAAGGCACTGTACTTGCTGCCAAGGCCGTATGGACATTCAGTAGCAAGCAGTATGAATACAACATCGTTCCGCTCTCAACAAATTCTACGGGAAGCATGTGAAACATTTCAGAGAGCTTCTTTTTGTATGGATTATCATGCAACCTGTGAAGGCACTGTACTTGCTGCCAAGGCTGTATGGACCTTCATTAGCAAATATTATGTATACAACATCGTTCCGCTCTCGACAAATTTTACGGGAAGCACGTGAAGTATTTCAGAGAGCGGCGTTTCGCATGGATTAGCTTTGAGTGCACAATATACACCATTGTTCCACTCAACAAGTTTTATGGGAAGCACAACTGAAAGAGCTTGTTTTCACATGGCTTATAAGTTAACCCATGAAGGTGCAATGTGCGCCATTGTTCCACTCAACAAATTGTATGGGAAGCACGTGAAACATTTCAGAGAGCTTCTTTTCGCATGGTTTATCAGTTAACCTGTGAGGGCACTGTACGTGGACTGTATTTACATGTATTCATATGACACTAGCTGTGCAGAAAGTGGAGATATTGATAAGCAGTGGTATTCACAATGTTATGTGCCTCAGATCAGGATTTTTCAAGTGGAATTGCATGACATAAATTTGTAAAGAGAAGACAAGATTGCACAATTGGCTGTCATTCTTTATACATGAATGCCGTGCCATGTTTTGTTGAGAATCTTTTGCTACGAGGAGCCATGCAGTATTTATACCCTTGCCAAACTAAGTTTGAAGGGGTTACATGTAGGAATCAGTGTATGGTTGGGCGTGTGGTTGGTCTGTTGGAAATATTGCAGATCAAACTACTTCATTAGTTTTTGACCAATGCTCGTTAGATTTGGCACACACATTGGTCTTGGGGTGAAAATATGTAAAATACATTTTTTTAATGTATCAGAAACCGCATTGCCATGGTAATGGCATATGTATTATGACAATAAATCAGGTAAGGGTATTAATCACCGTCAGTGATATTTCTAGTTGTTACTGCTAAAGTGCAATTGATAAGCTTCTACTGATAGCAGGCAAGAATGCTCCTTAATGCAAGGTATCAAGCATTGTATGATATTTGGACCAAACAAATATAGCTTATATACATGATATTCATCAGACTATAGCTTATAGTTTCCTAACAGAGTTTGTGTTTCAAAATACATGTGGATAAGCAAGCAAGGAGCAAATACAAGCAGGGGCGACACCAGGGTAAAATCTTAGGAGGGGTGAAGTATCTGTTGGGGAAAATTTTGCCGCCCAAATTTTTATGCCTCCGCAACGAAGTTGCCGGAGGCATTATGTTTTCGGGTTGTCCGTCCGTGCGTTCGTCTGTCCCTCATAGCGTCCGTCCGTCCGTTACCAGTTCTCGTTACCGCGATAACTTAAGAATCGCTGATCAGATTTTGATGTAACTAGGACCAAGTATGTACTCTGTGGCAACAATGAACTGATTAGATTTTGGAGCTCAAAGGTCAAAGGTCACCGGGCCTAAAGTATGTCTCATGTGGGCTCATTACCGCGATAACTTGAGAACGGCTGATCGGATTTTGATGTTACTTGGGTGAAGTATGTATTATAATGCAACAATGAACTGACTAGATTTTGGTGTTGAAAGGTCAAAGTTCAAAGGTCAGGGCCTAAAACGCGTCTGATTTGGGCTCGTTACCACAATAACTTAAGAAGGGCGTGTTGGATTTTGATGTAACTTGGGTGAAGTATGTATTATATGGCACCAATGAACTGATTAGATTTTGGAGTTGAAAGGTCAAAGGTCAAAGGTCATGAGGCCTCATACATATCTGATCTGGGCTCATTACGATGTTAAATTAAGAATGGCTGGTCCGATTTTGATGTAACTTGGGTGAAGGATGTATTACGGGGCATTGATGAGATTTCAGAGTTGAATGGTCAATGGTCACGATGCCCCGAACATTTCAAGTTTGGAATTGCACGGGGGTGCGGAGGCATACCCCATCGGCTGCGCGCAGCCGAATTGCTCTAGTTTTACCTGCCAAATTACAAGCCAAACACCATCCAACAAGCAGGGGGCCAACAACGACCAAAACCATTTTCTGGTCTGGCAAAAATTTTTATTAGCCAAATGAACAACAAGAGGGAGGGGGGGGGGGGGGGGGGAGGGGCAAAATTATCAAAAAACTGTAAAGTCACAGTTATTTTCATTACTTACGAAAAAATAGTTGGAGCGACCGCCTGCCCCCCACCCCCTTGGTGCTGCCCCTGAATAGAAGTTAGTTCTGGAAAGGATTAATATATGACCTGCAGGCTCATGGGATGTGAGGGTTGTTGAGGGTTTTGAAGCAGCCCAAGATGTTTTTGAGGATTGCTTGCACCGTAAGATACCATGATCAGGAGTTGGGACTCGATGACCATTTTAGTGCTCTTTACTACTCTGTGTGCTGATGGCACACCACCTCAATTACGTATAACCACTGTGGGGGTACTGACGGCATAGTGGTTCACCGAGAAGACAATCATTTTCATAACTCTTAATAGACTTAATTCCAACTTTAAACATCATTGAATTAACTACAAATGGTTTTCTTGAAGTAAAGAAACATTGAACCAACTTGTGTCAAACAGACTCATATCAGTCACATTTGAATTTTTATGGAAAACTTGCACTTTGTGAAGGTTATGCAGATAACTGCCAAACAGTCCAGTTTCTCGCAAACCTGTCTGGATTTTAGCTTAACCCCTTGGGGACGACGGGCTTGTACAGAAGCCCAGTACATTGCACACTCGGAGACGACAGGCTTCTACAGAAACCCAGAATATATTACAAAAATTTCAGTCACACACTGGATAAATTGAAAAGTTTTATTGCTTAATGCATCTTTCTCAAACATTACACATTTTTAACTAGCATTAAGTAAGGAAATAAATATTGTGAGAAGGAATTAAAAAAAAAAACTGGGTTTATATTCCCTTCAAAATCAACCACGTGCAAATCGCGTCGTCTCTCAATGAACAACAGTGCCGTATAGCATCGAGCCCAAGGGTTTAACAACCAACTTTTAAAATCATTTTACAATAAAAGACTTAGACCGGTGCTGGTGGAGGCATATTAAGATTAAGGACTTTCAAACACAGGGAGTAATGATGATCCATAATGGAATCAAACACCTGTCGATAGTTATGAATGTTTTTCCTCACTGATGGTCGAAAACGTTTTTTGGTGATGGTCCTCCGCTGCTCCAGGTCTTCCATTGCTTTTCCCAGTCTTCCATTGTTTTTCCCAGTTCAATAAAGTGAAGTTCTGTTTTATTCCTATGGATGTTTTAAGTTTATTTAATCCTTATTAAAGTAGATTCTTAAAGGTTAGTGACATGATTGGTAACACTTGAAAATGTGTCAAG
>JZLH01S0540970.1:37595-49346 GCA_001188425.1 Eucidaris tribuloides
ATCTTGAACCTTGTCTTAAGGCTTACTTAGTCATACAGAGGTAGGTAAATTCTCTCTCGTTTATGTTTGAATCAGGGAGGTGGGAGTGGAATCGGTGTGCAGATTTATTGAGTCTGACGTCGAACCCATTGATCTGTAGGTCGAACCACGTAAAACTGTACACGTGAAGTGTATGCGCACCGACAAAAGTCGGATGATGAGGAATGACTCGAAAAATATATTAATAGGTCAATGCTCGGATGATTTTCGATTGATAAATTTAACATCAAAATGGAGATAAATTTACTAAGTATAGTACTGGAAACGGGGTGTGGTTGAGGGTTGGGTACAGCAGGAATCTGTGGCTCGGAAATAGATAATCTAGCAATCCTATTTAGTATAACAACAGGGTTTGGATGCCCCGAGGATTGAATGAAATGAAGTATCATGTCATATGTTTACAATATATGCAGGAATATGAATTCGAATATTGATAGAAATTTATTTAGATCATCTTTGTTTGCTGATAGGATATTAAGTTTACCTTGATGTAATGAAAGCACCCCGCCTCTACACTTGAACGATTGGTGCACTCGCCCCACACAGATGTGAAAGTTTCATTGACTGAAACGGTCCATAAACCTTGAAAAAAAATGTACCCACCTCATTCCAAAGTGTGTGCCCAGAGGCATGCGATACATCTCCAAGGGTATAGCAAACAACACCAAAAGGGAGGACTCAATATGGTATGTCCCGCGAGTCTGACTTCCATTTTTAGCCCCCTCCCGCCAAAAACACGTTTGTATTTGTATTTTATTTTTTCAACACGGTAAAAAAGAAGACTTACATTAGCTAAATGACTGTTCTTCAGCAATTTCGCGTATCTACAATAATTACAACATCAAATATTACATTAAGCAAACACAAACGAATATTAACTAAATTTAAATATTTATTGAGTAATTGCTTAACGTTAACACAAACTAAAATAACTTAAGATAAAAAAAAATCAAGTAATATTTTACACTTATGATAAACGGAAACTAATACCCCCGCCCCCGAGCAAATATCGCAAAAATTTTACTATCGTAAAATGAGAGAACAAAATAATATTAACTTGTGTTAGTTCTTTCAAAAATATACATTGACATCATGTGCAATCATAACGAGTAACGCACACATACTTGTGAGCGTCGCCAATCGATGACGTTGTACAAAACTATGCCAACGTGAATTATAAATCATGATTACACACCTGCAACAGGGGACGTTGTGTGTAAATACCGTGGACGCACAAGCATGCGCGTTTGACAGTTAATCGCACAGCCGTGGACGTATCCAGCGCATATTGTTTCTTCAAAATTTCCAACATACCCGTATACAAACGAAGACACGATTTCCAACCATTTTTGCACTACTTAGCAAATTGCTGGGTGTCCTCAGTTGGGATGTAGCGTGTAAACCATGTCCTCGTTGGGAAGCGCTTACACATCCCTCATGAATGTGCACGACCGGACGCGCTCTACGTACCGGGAGTGTGCGCGCACAAAGGGTATACTATCCATTTGCGCACACTGATGTATGCGCGCGTAGAAGCGCATAATGCACACCACGATTCCTCATTGGTTAAATATACCACAGTGACGTCAAATCCTTACTTCGCTCAACCTACAAGCTTCCTTATTGGCCGAAAGTTCCATTGTTACGTCAGCGGGCTAACAGGTGCAACGAAGCTCTTGGTGATATAGCTGCGTAACTACAACATAAATTTATACTGCTACTTCAGTGAATAATTTCGCTGGTGCGCTTGCTGAAATTACAATAATTCTAGACTTTTCAGCGCTTTTATTTAGAAAATCATCCACGATACCATTCTCATATACGTTTACTAACTCACACTGAGGTAAGTAAATTCTTTCTCGTTCATATCTTAATTTAGTGTAGATGCGCTCCCGGGTGACCCGGGTGAGCGCGCCCTGTGAAATCAGATGCTTACTGCATGCACGGGCTGGGCAGGGGTGGCGCCACAGAGGTTGGGGGCGGTGGGGGAGGGGCTGCCGCCCTATTGTTTCCAAAGTAATGGAAATTACGAGGATTTTATTGTTTTTCGAAAAAAAAATTGCCTTGAAAATTTGCCCGAAGAATTTCGCCCACCCCTAAGATTACACCCCGGTGCCAGGACCTGTGCACGGGGTGAATTTAATTTGATCAAATCAATCCCAAAATTGTGGACAAGAAGGTGGTTGTTAATAGTGGTGATCCTTTCTAACTTCTAACTACCTAAACAACGGAAAAGGGGGTGAGGTTGGGAAAAAGGTAAATGCGGGGATAATGTCCTCTTTGTAATAACAAGGTTCGGAGACTGAACGTGATTTATTACAATGTCATGTATGTAATGTACAATTAACAACATGAATTAAGTTTATAACTTACATAAACGTAATTTTTAATATTGATATAAATAATTTCGTTTGCTCCTTTTACCAATTATTGGTAAAAGGAGCAAACGAAATTGCATGATAATCAGGATTAGCCCCACACTTAATTCGTATTAAATTTGGCAAAACAGATGCTAAACATACAATATATATTTACATTGTCATTATTTGATATAATATACGTTTGGAACTTGTATACCGGAAAATATTTTAAGTAATGAATATTTTTAAAGTTTTGTTTCTTAAGGAAGTACAGTCGGGTTTAATTATATATATTCCTTAAAGGGGAAGTCCACCCTGACGTCAAGTTGATTTAAATAAAAGCAGAAAAAAATACAGAAACCTATTAATGAAGGTTTGGCGAAAATCCATTAAAGAATAAATGAGTTATGATTTTTTTTTAAGGTTTTAGTCTTGTCACGTCACATGATGCGAGTAGCTCCCCATTTGTTATGTAACATCAATTCCATAAAATGCCGCCATCTTCTCAGAAAATTTAAAATGATTTTACTCATGCATTCGACATATAATCAGAAACATAAATGTTTGTATAAAAATAGTTGCATGAACCATCAAATTATAGTAATTTATGGGATTCACTTTACATGGCATCGTGGGGGAGCTGCTCGCATGTGACGTCACAAAAGTAAAATTTTGAAAATTCATAACTCTGTTATTCTTCGGTGGATTTTCACCAAACTTTCGTCAATATGTTTCTCTCATTTTTCTGCTTTATCAAAACCAACTTGACGTCAGGTTCAAGTTCCCATTTAAATTGTTTAGTAGACCTGATTCTGAATAGGAAATAAACTTTTCCAATTGATGTGAAACCAATGAAACTTATAAATAAAATTCACTGCAGGATAAGCAAAATGATAGTGCAGTCCAGCTTCCATACAAGAAGGGGAAAAACATTGTTAGCAATGTAAGTTTCCGTTTTAGTTATTTCCTCACCGATATGTTGTTGTTTTTTTCTTTATTAGAATGAGTGTCCTGATGAGTTCTAGGAGCATGCCTCCTGCCTTGAAGATGAAGATGTCGCTAATGAACACCATGCCATCTCATCAGAGTCCCAACGCTAAGGACCCGGCAGTAAGACGGACAGCTAACACCACATTCCGTCTTCCGAAAATTCCCAATGAGGTGAGGACAGCTTGGGCTTCAAAGTGGGCTTACTAACATTTTTCACAAATGAGATAAAAACACTGCAGTAAAGTTTCACACCATCCATCTTCTGATACTAATAATGATACCATGAAAGTACTCACCTATCCTGTGTCTTTCCAATGACTTCGCTAATTATAACTTTCTATGTAGGCCCATTTTACCTCTCAACGGTTGGTATGGCTACACTCTTGTAATACATAGGCGTACGCAGGGGTGGTGTGGGGTGTTCAAACAACCCCCTTTGGCAAAAGGGGGTATTTTTAGGTGTCAAACACACCCTTTTGCAAAAGGGGGGTGTTTGATTTTTTGTGGAATACCTATTAACATGATTAACAAAATTCTGCGTACGCTTATGATTCATTATGCTCGTTTGTGACTTAACGACGATTTCAAAACATGAACGGATAAGCGTTGACTTCCTGACAACGAGAAAACTTGCCCCACATAATCAATAGAAATTGAACAATTATAGAATTCTTTTATAAGCGCTGTCAAAGGTGAGGATGACTGTTTTCATTGTTTATTATACTATACTTTTTACATACAGTATAATTTCACGATTATTATGCAATATGATGATGATGATGATGATGATGATGATGATAATAGTAATAATAATAATAATAATAATGGTGTGATGGTGGTTGTGGTGGTGGTGATGATGATGAGATGATGGTGATAATGATGATGACGACGACGACGACGACGACGACGAAGATGATGATAATTATCATTGATATTTGTTTTGAAAGTACTTAGTATATATGGACATGTCAGGATACTAATTTAATTAAATGGTAATTCTTTGATTGGTTACATTTTTTTTTTCATTTCTGTTCCAGGATGCGAAGGTACTGCTGGAGTTCCTCCATGGCACTTTGGGACTCCCCTCCAACACCACCCCAGCAGCCACTGTCTGTAAACTTCAGCTGATGTTAACCGATAAGAACAACACAATACAGAAGCTGAAGGGACAAGTTCTGGTTAGATACTGATTTTCTTCTCGTTTTAGTATTTTATTTTCAAACTAATTCCTCAGTAGTGTTTTGAGGAAGCGTCTTTATTTTACAAACGTAAAATGGTATACATTTGTCATTGAACAGGTATAATTTCGTCATATTCCTATAGTTCCTCCTCACTTTCTTCATCTTCTTTTTCTTCCTCCTCCTCTTCTTCTTTTTCTTCTTATTTTATCTTCCTCCTCCTGTATTTCCTCCTTTTCTCCTTCTTCTCCTTCGTCCACTCTTTATCTTTTGCTTTCTTTCTCTTAAAAGTGGATTCCATCAGCATTTATATTTTGTGCTTTTGTGTAACATGTCAAAAGTATAGCTAGATAAACAATGCTGGCTGCGGATACGCTTGATCTTCTCATTGAATATGGTATGCAATTGTTTCCCATATCTTCAGGATCATGGCGTACTGCTGGACGCCGCTCAAGATCTGCTTGACCTTGGTCCAGAGGTGAACCCCATCAAGGTCTCCCGCGTCTTGAAGAAGCGCATGAAGACCATTGAAAATCTAACATCAAAGATGCCTGATCAGAGTAAGGTACGTGTATGACTTTGATATATCATAGTGGTTAGAGCGTCTGCCTCACGATTGGAAGGTCGCGGGTTCGAACCCCGACCGGGTCATACCAAAGACTTTACAAAAATGGTACATTGAATACATTGAAACTTCTGTTTTCATCTTCCATTAGCTGCAAGAAGAAAATAATAACAGCTGTGCTGAAGTTATTATTACGCTAGTTTCCACTAGGACCCTATTTCACTACTAGGTCTAGAGCAGCAATGTGGATAAATCGTCTTGCTGAAGGACGAAAAATGCGCGTTGCGGGAAGCGAACCTTGCCACTCCCGCCTGAATGGCAGAGAACAAATCCACTACACCACAGCACCTCCACGTTATTATTATGATAATTATAATAATTCGTCGGTTGTCCGGTAGAAGGGCCTTAACAGTAGATTTTCTCTAATTTGAGAAATATTGCCTTATTTACTATTTGCACTTAACAGACTGACAGAGGGATCTAAAACTCACACTACTTTGATTTTATGTGAAAAGAGCCAATAGTTTTTAAGTTACAATTCAGTGTTAAGGCCCTTCTGCCGGGAACATATGTTAGGGCCCTTCTGCCGGACAACCGACAAATTGTTCTTCATACCTTCTTCCAATCTTCAGGGGCAAGATACCCTGCTGGAAGTGAGCAAGGAGATTGCAGGAGTATCTGGTCACCACACTCCTGAAGAGCATCGCCAAATTCTCCGTTCGACCTGGAGAAGACAGAAGGATACCATCGCTCGTTTGAAGGACAAAAATGAGGTGACATTATCAAGACCGATTTCTTATTTTCTTATTTTTCTGTCTTTGTATTGTTTCTTGCAATCAGCGGCGCAACAGGTGCCTGTTATCGGGGGGGGGGGGTGGAGAGCAAAAAATTTCCCGGTAACTAAGTTAAAAATGTGCGTCGTTTCCTTTCATTTTTTCGGTGGTTTAGTGGATGCCTCGGCTGACATCCTTCAAGGAGGATAGTCTGCCCCCCCCCCTCCTCCGCGGCTGTTACGCCACTGTTGTGAATACTGTTTAGTGAGTTTCTTTTCAAGTCTGGCAAAGAAATGATTCTCTGATCTGTAATCAATATGTAAACAATAAAACATGCAAAATTTAATGAGTATATAACCATCAATACTTTTTTTCATATTGATAAAAACTAACATTATAACTACGGTTAAAACTATAGTGATAAACAAAGCACTTCAGGTCAATCAAATTTCTGTCATAGTGCAACGAAATAAAACGGAAAATGTTAATATAAACACTTGAACAGCAAGCCTACAACCATTATTAAACTTCATCGGGGTGGAATAACTATTGTAGAAACGTATATGCAATCATTTGTTTAAATGTTTATTCCAGCAACTTCAGATAAAACTCGACAAGAAGTCGAAGGAGCAGGCTGACAGTCTTCATAGTCAGCTGGACTATTTTGACGCCATTCGGGAACAAATGGAGTCAGAATTAAAGGTATAAAAGAAATGATAAATAACTCATTTAACAGTAGTTGGGCTCAAAAACCCGGGGCAGTGGGAAATGGTGTTCACTTTTTTTGAGCAACGGATTCTGGGGTAAAATTGGACGTAGAATACGCTGGTGCCGACCGATTTTTGAAAATCGGTGCCCAAAGTGCCCATTTGGGACCTTAAATGGGCCCAAAACATTTTATGGGCATTTTGGTCAATTTTACGTTCAAAAATAATTTGTTTCCACACGAAGTACATGCTTTATACCTACAAGACGTACTCTGTGAATTTAAAGTCATGAAATTGACCCCAGGCCCGTAAATTGCCCAAAAAGGGCCCATTGGCCCATGATATGTACATTTGTGGAATTTGTGTATTTTGTCCAACTTTATTGCTTTATAAAGACAAATGTGGGTCATAGAACTTGTTGGGTGGGCATGATTTAACCTTTGCATGAGAAATAACTATTTATGCAGTGGGCCAGGGCCCTGTTCTGGGCCTTTTTGGGCCCATGTCAAGAAAATGCATTTACAGCGCCTTTTTATTGTTTTTGAAGTGCCCCAAATTATAAATCACATGCATCCAATCCCTCAATGTCAATAGGTCTGATAATATCTACCAGTTGGGGATGAAAAATGGGCCAAATTGGCCCAATGGACCAATTTTGGGCCATTTTGGGCCCATTTCATGAAAATGGCTTAACAATATAATTTAAGTCTTTTTGAAGTTGGCCAAATTGTCACCTAATAAGCACTGATAACCGATTGTAAACAGTTAATGCTAATATTTTACAACTGGGCACGCAAATGGGCCCCAAAGGGCCAAAGTACGATTGCAGGGCCAAAATCGGGCCATTAATAAAACTGCGTATAACTACAAGTAATGGACCGTTTTTAACCAAACAAACTTCGAATTATAGGTTTAGAGGGGTGCTGATTTCATTAAAATTAGCCTTATTTGCAAGAAATGAATATTTGTGACAGAACTTTCAGTTATATTCACACAAAAACTTAGTGTTTACTACCGTAGAGTGTAGGCTTGCACATGATCTGATTAATATCAAACTTGGCAGAAATGATCCTTATATTGGTCATTCGATCAACGACCCTCACGTGGTATACCTCTTTCCCCCCCCCCCCCCGGGCCTGGGGCAGGGCCCCAAAAGTTCAAAGCAAGGTAATTTTTCGGAATTGTTTAGCTAATTCACTTTGTGTGAACATAAATCTATGGTATTGCATATACTAGCATTGAATAATTGTTTCTCATGACAATGCCCGAGGTGACACTGTTTGCTCCTTTAAGGGGCAAACAGTGTCACCTCGGCATATATGATAAATTGCACATGCACTTTTAGGCCAATATGTAGGCAACAATACAATGGGGCCACATATAACATAAAAAAATGCATTCCCTTCCCATACAGATGATTCTTGCACAGTCAGTTAATCTCTGAACTGTGCCCCCCCCCCCCACACACACGGGCCCCACACCATTTGGAGAACACCGAAACCCTTCCTCCAATGCTAATTTCTACCAGATTTGAAACAAGAAGGTGAACATGTGTATTGGGTGCCTGTGAAGATACACGGAATTCACATTTTCACCTTCTTGCCTGATTTCAAATCTTTGTAGAAATACCACTGGAGAAGCTGTTTCGGTTTTTCCAATGTGTGGGGGCACAGTTCCAGAATTTAACTGACTGCTGCAAGGAATCATCTGGTATGGGAACAATGCATTTTGTATATATTATGTTGGCCCCATTGCATTTACCTACATATGCCTAAAAGTGATGTTGTATTATATATACTCTATGGCGCCTTCAGAGATCGTGGTCTTAGGCCAAAATATTGCAGGTTACGTTATGCATTGCACAGGTTTTATTCACTCGAGTCAAATATCTAGCAGCATAGCTGGGACATATAACGTGTTGAACATCTTGTAAAAAGATGGTCATTCCTCTTCCCATACAGAGATTCTGCCACAGTCAGTTAATCTCTTAAACTGCCCCCCCCCCTTCCCGCAATAGCTTGGCCATGTATACAATTGATGAACACTAAATTCCCTCCCCTAAGAATCATTTCTAACAAATTCTAGTCTAAATCCAATCACTGTTTTTAGCTCACCTTAACCCTTTTTGCCTCAAGTGAGCTATTGCGATCGCTTTTTGTCCATTGCGCGTCGCCGCGTATTCTTTTACACATCATCTTCTTCTTTAAATCGATTGATGATTCTCGCCCCAACACTAGGCCAGGAATGATCCTTATGTTGTTGGAATTGAAGGGTCATCAAATGGTTCACCTGCCCGCCCTCCCCCCTCCTCCCGGCCAGGAGCAGGCCCTTAAAAGAGCACAATTCTTCTCTACATCCAGAAATATAGTTTAGCTAAGTAACTTTGTGTGTAGATACCTATATTATGTGGTGAATATTCGTTCACCATGACAATGCCAGGGTGGTCCATTTTACCCCTGAGGGGGGGTGGGGCAACATGTTGGGGGAGCCCTATGGGAATAACTCACATTTACATTCATTCTTCTTTCAAAATCATGCATGTAGACCAAACTTGTGGCTAGAATGATTCTTAGGGGACGGAGAGATAGCGTTTCCTGAAATGACACACATTTGTTCCATGGGGACCAGGCGAGCGGCCATAAGGGCCAAACTAGGTAAATTTCTAACCACAATCCCATTTTAAACAAAGTGAATAGTAGATGTTAGTTACACGGGAATTCCGTAATCACCTTGTTTTGTTTAAAATGATTTGAATCTTAAGTCAAACGTTGCAAAATCAGCTATATGCAACGGGGATGCATTTTTAGTGGTTCATGTTGCCCAATTCAAACGTATGCATAATTTATGGGGGGGGGGGGTTTCTTGCATGGGCACTACAGACAGTTTTCGAACCTCGGGTGATCGTGTTGGGCCCCGGGCTCTTGTTGAAAGAAGTGTGAAAAATGTGAATTATTATTCACAGACACCCCGATTAGGCAAAAGAGGCCATCCTGACATTATCATGCAGAAAACAATATTTTAATACCTAGATTTATGTTCACCCAAAGAAACTTTGCTAACCCAATTAGCAAAAGTTCTGAGCCCACTTTTTTTAAAAGCACTTAAATATCTTTTGAATACATTTTTCAGGGTGTCATTTTTAGACCTTATCAAAGACACATATGTACATGGGGAATCATTAGCTCACGATTTTTTTTATTGGGTAAATGTTAGCCAATACCGTTGTAACAGCGGCTACCCTATATGGCCATCATAAGCTGCCCATATGGGACCCATATCAGCCTGCAAATCAATATGTCCACATTGGCCAGCCTATTTGAGCCACATTAAACCCACATGGCCCATTATATGCCAGACGGTCTGTACTGTGCAAAACCATATGGATCCATATGGCAGCCCAGTTGCAGCCCACATAAAAATCCCATAATAAAACTAACATACACACACACATAAAATGCATGGCCCATATCTACGTTGAATTCATTGGTTAACTTAAATACCTAATTCCTACCTATCATGATTATTATTTATATTATTAACCCTATCATCCCTAATCCTATCCATAACCCTACTACTTCACGCTTTAAGCCACCATCACTGACTTACCTAGACAACCTACAAATCAATTGTATTTATAACAGATTATTTGTTTGTGCATATATCATGTTTAGCTGAGCTGTTCCTACTAAATTGTAATTCTTCCAATTACCTTTTTTTTCCTTTTTAGATATTTCCTTGCGTTATATATTTCACATTTTGATTACATTACAATACAGTTCTAATTAACAACGCATGGCGTCACGTTAATTACATTCGCTATGGCTAATGATAGGTAATTCAGTTCATAATATCATAATTCCTGGAGATACATTAAGAACCCATCTGGCCCAGCGAATTTTAAAAATATGTTTATCATCCACTCATTATCAGCACTACATCGTAATCCACATCGGACAGAAGATGTTAAAAAACATTAAGGGGAAACTATGGAAAGGGAACGGAAACAAGAAGGAAGAAAAGAGACTTAGAGGTAGGCTATACACTTTTTTTTGGGGCGCGAAATATACTGAAACTGGGGGAGGGCGCGCGACAAACTTGCGGCCCAAATTGAATTCTTGCCCAAATAGAAACCATATGGTGGCCATACATTTTTTTACCATGTGGTTCGAAGTGGGTTAGCCCAGTATGGGGCCCATATGGAAGTATAAATGGCGATATTACGTCTAATGATTCACATTGTCATATAAATATCCCATGTGGCGCGCCATATGTTTTTTTGCATGTGGCGTTCTAAAGAGGGCCAGCCCATATGACCCATATGCATAATATAGTGCCCAGATTACTTTGCTAACTGCGATAAAATATTTCTGATCACGATTATTGAATATTACCTTGCTTTGACCTTCTGCGTCCCTGCTTATGCCAGGTGGAGGGGGGGAGGAGTATACCACGTGCAGGCCGTTGAATGTCACAATTAAGGCATCATTTCTGCCAAGTTTAATATAATCGAGATCATGTTTTTGAAACGCAGAAGTGGAAAATGGAGACTTGTCACCTTAGTCTTCCAGGGCCCTTGCCCAACCTGCCAACCCCTTTGGGGCACAAATGGTTTATCTATACACAAACGTAAATTGCCTGATTTCTAGATTTCTATGAGAACACGAAGTTCGGAAATAAAACCTATTATTCCATTTGGCGCGACCTTGCCATCTGCTCCCGGGGGTCTAGCGTATGCAAATTGAGCGACCCTGAGTTCCCATTCCTTAGAATTTATTCCTGTCTAAGTTTGGTCGCTAAATCCAATTGTGTTTTTAAGAGACATAAAAGTATTTACGTACGACGAACAACGCGACAGCGGACGGTTAAAGCACATTAGAACCCACCCTAAAAAGCTCCATATTCGTGAATGTGATATTTATATTGCCATATCGTGACATGTGATTTGGAGAATCAAAATTCACCACCTCGGTCTCTACCTTATTCCGGTACATAAATTGGTCAAACCATATTACTTTTACATTACTTATTTATATTAACAGACGCTTTACACAAAGACCAAATTAACTACTACAACCCTAATGCCATTATTACTTAATGTTAGACTAGTAGGGCCTACACTCTAATCTCCTCTTCTTCTTC
>JZLH01S0541069.1:4776-14778 GCA_001188425.1 Eucidaris tribuloides
GTGTGTGTGTGTGTGTGTGTGTGTGTGTGTGTGTGTGTGTGTGTGTGTGTGTGTGTGTGTGTGTGTGTGTGTGTGTGCGTGTGTGCGTGTGTGTGCGTGTGTGCGTATGCGTGCGTGTGTGCGTGTGTGTGTATGTTTGTGTGTGTCTGTCTATCTGTCTGTATGAGTGTGTGTGCGTACGTGTGTAAAACAAGTAGTAAACACACGTAGATTATATCTTTCGTTACTATTGCCTGATTTATTTATTTCTATGAGAAGAGTTATAAGAACTTTTAGCAAAAACAAAAAACATGCATAATCATGTTTGTTTGTTAAAGCATTCGTTACAAGAAGATATCTCATTATTTCCTTATGTTTTATCAATGAATAAGACACTCATTCACATATCAACAGAAAATCGATGGCGAAGGCCGCACAACGGTTTTGCTTTTGGAATAGAATCGTTTTTGACAGTTTCAAATGTAGGCCTAATTCCTTTTTAAATGTCATGATAATCATAATCCACTCTTTTCAAAACAAAACAAAGACAATCACAAAACAGCATATGAAGCAATGAATGCAGACTTTTCGAAATGAAGAATATATATTTTAAAAATTCGTCTTTAAATTTCACAGTTCCAATCAGTATTTCTTCGGAAAAGGTAATGTAAATGACAAGAAATATCCGGTGACTCTTTGGTATAAACGCTTAATATACAGTATACCAACTCGTCTTATAACACGTTTATAAATAACAGCTTCGTGTTAATGGCAAAAAATAATTGAATCTGAAAACATATCAAATAACAGCAAACAAGCTGAAAGTAATAAGAACTTATATTTAAAGAAAAACGACAAAATATGACTAACATGTCCTGAAGACAGCGATCCTTCAAGCACAATGCATTTGGCCATAATTAAACTCGTAATAAAATACAAATGCGATGGTGTGAGGAGGCATTTACATGTACGTGCGGTAAGTTTGTTAAGTCACCTTTTTCACCGTTTAGCGCGTGGTAAGCCAAGGCGAGGCTACCTCCTGGGTGGGGGTAAAGGGTCAATCAGTTCCCCCTCCCCATGCATATACAATCATATCGAGATATGTAGCGAAGTACGGTTCGCGGGAAGTCCACAGTATGGCGGGTAGATGTGCGCGCATGGGGTTGCAGAGGACCGTCAGCCTATTACACTTGTACGGGGTATTACTTGTTTCTGCACCCATTTTGGTTTGAGGGTAATATCCCTGATTACGCCATTGAGGTAGTGGTAGTGTACAGAGCCAGAGACACTTTCAAAATTGCTTCTGATCGATCGAAGTGTTAGTTCAGCTTGAAGCCGCGGATTATTGGTAATTGAATAGCAATAACCATGCTCTCTCTTATCGGCGACACAGTCCACTCTCCTCCCGAGGCTTTCCCGCGGACAGGCGTGATGCGGCCCGCTTCGCGCTGACCACTCAAAATCACCCACTTATCGATAAGAAATTGAGTTATATCACACGATGTATTTGATTTTGCTATTCTCCAGTCCCCTTGTAATTTGTCTTAAGGTAGACTTTAATCAATTAACAAAGTACCTTTATTCAGCAGGTTACAACGTTTACACTATTCTCTGCTCCCGTGACGCGGGCATCATTTCAGATCGATTTTCTGTTTTGTTTTGAGTCATACTTCATCGTCAGTTTGGAGCAGGCTTTAAAACACTGAAACAGTCAGCTAATGATGAATCATATGAGTACTTTGAAATGAATTAGCTCAATTACGTCATTACTTAAATTAGCCATTTCTTTCTTTGGTTTTCCAAAAATTTATTTCAGGATTTATTCCGTATTGTTTTCGACCGTTGACACAAATAGTGAAAGTGGGAGTAGAAATATAAATAGGAGTATAAAAGAAGAAGAAATAGTAGTAGTAGAAGTAGTAGTAGTAGTAGTAGTAGTAGTAGTAGTAGTAGTAGTAGCAGCAGCAGCAGCAGCAGCAGCAGCAGGAGTAGAGTGATTTCAAGAGAGTATTTCTTACAACCTACATTCGTTGGACGATTTTGTTGTCGTTTGATAATGGTGGATTAATCATTCAAAGCAAAATCGATTCATTTCTTCCTTTAGATCATATTGAAATAAACATACAGGTTGTAGAAGAAAATGTGCATCATTTTACTATTTAAAAATATTACCATCCATACAATGATGTACTTACCATCCCAAGAACCAGAACAACAGCCGGACGTCGTACCTTCACTATTGCTTCATCACAATCGTGGAACAGTACTCCCTAAAACATCCAATCAGCAGTTACCACAGACCAGTTTAAAAAACTGTTATAAACTCATTTCTTCCAGCAGTAAAAATTTCTAGTAATTACATCAACTTTGATTTTAATCTTAATGTATATTTGTTTTTGTATAAGTTTAATATGTATTTTTGTGTATTTTGTTGTATGTGTGTACATGTAAGCGCTTTGAATCAATTTGAAAAGGCGCTATATAAATATTGGATATTATTACTATTATAAGTAAATATGGTGCTCTATCATATCACTCAATGACAGTAGAAACAAAAGAAAAAAGATAAATTATTAAAGACACATTTTCTCTGAGGGAAACATAATAACGCAATTGGATATTTTTATCGGTAAAAAATCGGTAAAATATTTGAATTTGTTGTGATTCGATATTCCAAAAAATAATCTAATAAAATGAAACTGAATCACACATTCAGACAGTGTCTTCCCTCTTTCTAAGGTTTAATTTTATTCATTGGTTAAAAACCAACTGCGAGGTTTGATAACAACATTCGATATATTTCAATTTCCCTCCAAATTATGTGTATTATTTTATCGTTTTAAATACAAATGGTATGAATATTAGTATAAATGCTACCTCCCACGTAAAAGAGAGCACTATTCATCTCTTAAACATATCAAAGTAAAAAGAAAGAGAAACAAGTTAAGAAAGGAGGTGGATATATCCATAAAAAGAATATGATTCTGATGATTCAATTAAAGGAAAGTGAAAGGATGGACGGAAGTTGACTCTTGCGACACTCAGACAGGTCACGTGACATCCATTCTTACTCATCGCCGATTAATTGGTCTAATTGGTTAATGGGGTGCACGCTTCTTGGAGAGGCTGTGCAAAGTAACGGACGGGGTGTTAATATAACGACCCGTCGCGTGCTGAAACTTCAGAAGTTAGCTGGATAAACAAGCGATGTTTGCCCACGCGACTGATACCATTGTCTGAATGGATCGCTTAGGAGGCATTTTCGACGCACAGGGGGAGTTTGGCCATTTTAGCTCGGACTCGGTTTGGGATGCATACATACGAAATGAATTATAGCTCCGATAGATCTCTCAGAAGACGTCTGCTATTCTTTTTAATGATGGAGTAATCTCATCACAAGTATCTTGATTGATGTCCGGTATTATAGTATGTCTGGTCCTGACTTCCTAAACATTTTTATGTTGGGGTTGGGTAAAATGTAAAAGTTATGACCACGGATAAATGGGTAAATGACAAAATAGCAAAAATGCATTTTAGTTGAACTTAGGGGCAAAGTCGCTTTCTAGCCTCCATTGTGGTTAAGTTAAACGTAATTATACATGTATATATATATATATATTTGTGTGTTTGTGTGTGTGTGTGTGTGTGTGTGTGTTGTGTGTGTGTGTGTGCGTGTGTGTGTGTGTGTGTATGTGTGTGTGTACATCTCGATTGTAGCAACCTATCTTTCAAACACACACCCACCACACACACACACACACACACACACACACACACACACACACACACCACTCTTTGATGATGGTTAAAGCAAACAGGAAAATAAATAATTACGAAACAAGAAAGGGATGAGTTAGATCGAAGAATGTAAACAAATAAACCAATCAAGCAAGCGATCGAGCAATAAAACAATTATTAATTAGTATCTCTTGCACACACGGGTGCAGAACACTTAAATTTGAAATTTGAGCAATGAGTACCTATATTTCTAACAATTTCTCTATTAAAGTATGAAATTATAACTATGAATTAGATGTTAAACGATAACGTGTAACTTATAGACTACGGAATGAATTCAATTGTTTTAATGTTTTTTTATTTTTGTTTTCGTTTATATATTATTTTTGTGGTGATGAAAATTTGATGCTTTTGTGAGATCTCGTCTATATCTACATGTACTTTGCTTGATAATCAGTGGAATACAACTTTCCAATTATGAATAATTTGTCAGTTAAATGAATAAATAATGTGAAAGCAGACATTTTTTATACTCCAGGAGATACATACATCTATTGTATTTCCCGCAATATGTTTTTTTCTCATTGTCTCTATATGCAATTTTACAAGCGTCAATTGAAATTGTACAGGTATACCGTTACAGTACGTCACGTTTGCGCTGTCTGGTGGTTGGCAACAATAAGGTGGCCAGTTGGGTATTGAGCATGTCGTGCGCCTATTGATCCAAATAAGAATATCTCAGGAACCAAACATGCTTTACCTCCTACAAACCATATACCATTGGAAAGCTTAGACTTCAAGAAATCTGAAAATAACACTATCGTTCTATACAAGTGAAGACAAAAATGTAATTATACCTTGTTGTTAGATGATCAAAAAATGAAGATTATCAAATGTCCATGGTACAAACTCAACTCATCAGAAGTGAGCATGTATACCTCTTATTCATATTAAGAGAGTACGAATATGAAGCTACAATTTAATGACCCCTTTTCCAACTATTCTGTTTTCTTGATGTTGAAAAATGATTTCTTTAAAAAAAATCAGAAATTACACACATAAACTAAATTTGTTTTGTTGATACTACAGATACCACTAAAACCCATCAATAATCTGTTCTTTACAACAAGACAAACATCCTCTGAAACTTTCATTAAATTTAAATTAAAACTTTTGGAGCTTTTACATTTTTTTGTCCAAAAGAACTTAATGTAGGTAAACTGGGATTTAATGTTAAACCTATTTTTGAAACAGATAAAATTCATCACATTCGCTTACATGAATACACATGTAATTCTGACTTTGGAAGAAGCACTTTTAGTTGTATTTTAGGGTTGACGCCGATTAATTAAACCTTAATTAAGTACAGAAGTTTTCTTCTGTACCCAATAAAGTAGGTATATTCTAAAAGCTTACACTTCACAAATTATTTTGATTTGAAAATTAACAATTTTGAAAATTTTTGTTTACCCAACTGGCCACCTTAAATTACCTTCATAGACTCATGTGTTTCGGAAAATAGTGATTGGTTATTGCTCGTCAAAATACCTAATTTTTAAGGAGTTTTCCATCAATTTCGTCCAAAAGTTATTTATAGTGTGAAGGACTCAATTAATCTATTGTATAAACATAATTCCTCCTTCGTAATTTTTTTGTTCAGTCTAATTCAAAAAACAATTTTTTCGTGAGCAGTCCGCAGTTTTTTATATTCTTCGTTTTAATTTTCTGAAGTACATTTGTACATCCGTGTATGATATTGACCTATAATAGCTGACTAATATTCATAATATCATAATTACTAAATAAAGAACCATTAACATAATAGAATCATAAAAACACAACAGAAGTTACACTCTTAATGCATACTTTGGAGTGAAATCCACTCCATAAAGAGTAACACTAGGGATTACTTCGTGGAAATCCACTCAAATTCAGAATGAACTAAAGCGGTGATCCGAGGAGGGGGGGGGGAGACGGGGGTGTGTCCTCTGGAATGTTTCTGGTCATTCCCCCTTCGATTTTAAACCTTGATATTATTATTTTTGTCTATTTTGTTAGATTTTTTTTTGTTTTCTGCGAGGGTATACTTTATTTCGCATTGGGCAATTTTGGGTGTTTTCGTCCAACTTCCCCCTCACTCGTTAGATGAAATCTCCATTACAATTTCACTCTTGTGAGTGTGATTTACACTACATTGAAAGTTGAATTCCATTCTTTTGGAAGCCGAAAACTATTTGCTCTCTTTAGATCGAAAGAATGGAAATTCCATTTCTCCCGTTTTTACATTAAGGGAGTAGGTACAATATGATAAAACAAATCACTGATCAATGGTACTCGTAATATAAAGTTCGGACGTATATCGAAAAAAGGGCATAAAGACGTACAACAAATGAAATAAGAGTTTTACGTGGGCGGTTACCCACTTGATTACCATCAACATCCGACTGATCGTTCCGTTTATCCCATCAAGTTTCGCGATAACAAGCGAAAGAAACTTCCCGACCCGACCCGTAACTCTGGACTGCTATGTCAACCGCTGTATGTATCACTTTTCATGCGTGATGGCGGATTAATGTTACCTTTTTATAACCTCAAGTTCGGGCCCTGACAGGCGAGGAGCTCGCTTGATTGATCCGCTATACGTCATTAAATTACCATGCAAAGAAAGATAATGCATATTTATCGAGAAGTATGTTCACCAGAGTAAATCCTCAATGGCTGCTATTTTAATTGTCTAAGTACATGCATGGCTGACTCGAGATTGGCTTAGCGGATTGAAGAAATCTTATCAAGGCAGAATTTTGAAGGTTATGTCTACATAGAGCCGCCACCTGTTTCAATATTTTCTCTCTTTTCCAGGCTCTTTGGTCGCTTAAAGCGCGCCAAATGAGGAAAGAGATATACACGGAACAGTGCGGACATATTGATCGGGTGTCCGCCGCGTAAACCACCGCTCTCATCTGCATTGACATTTTGCGCGCGCTGCTGCATGTTGGCACGAGCGTCTAACCGCCTCATTCTAAACCGCTTTAGTCAATCAAACCCAGGCAGTCATGTCCGATCTTCCCATTAAGTGCTGTTAGTTCAGAGGTATCCTGCCGCTTGGATAGTCTTACCTTACCTGTCATAATGGCTGCATTTTTATACTCTGACTGTATCATCCATTTTTCTTCTTTTTTGGGGGTATATGGTCATGGATTCGTGACGTATACAGATTTAATATTCCATCAGGTAATTTAATTTAATCAAAAATATGTATTGTTAATATCTCCCCAAAATTAGTTATGATAAATATTTGTTTTAAAAAAGAATAAACACAGATCATCTTGCCACATAGAGATCCCCTCTACTCGAAATATCTTCAAGCGCAAAAGCATACTGATAACGAAAACTAATAATAATAAAAAAAAAATACCAAATTTGGACTTCATCGGTAGTTGGGTTGTCGGGAAATTGTATTTGTTACAAAATGCTATTTATTATCTTCAGCAAAACATGTTGTCATAGTTTTCTATTTTTACATTTTAAAAAATGCAGAAATTTTACTGGCAATTAATTCAGATGTCATTAATACAGTAAATTTTGCAGCAAATATATAGCCTTTTTTCACAATTACGCAATTATTAGCAGTTCACTATTACGAAGGTTCGTTATTTTAAACATTTGGAACATTGAGTTTGAGTTAGTTTTTCCATTTTTTCATCATACAAATTACATGAAAAATATAAACATATATCTTACAATTATGAACTGAAAAAAAAATACAATTTTGCATTTCTAAAATGAAAAGAAATTACATACGAGTATTACGAATGAGGAAAAATATTTTATCAAATAATTGTTAATATAATATATTTTATAAATATTCATTAAAGACACAAACTAGGACAGAGTCCTTGTATCACATAATCATCTCTTTGCATATGAAGCTTTTACGTCCTTCTGTCAGACACAATATCAAAGGCATCGTACATGATTCCCCATGATACCAGTGTCTCTGATAAGGACTAAAAATGAATCCCTGAAAAATTGCAGTTCAAAACGATTGATGTGATCTTAATATGTGAAAATCATTGAGCGACCATTACAGTTTTCCTCCATAGACTGCTGTGTCGCAGAATTTCATCAGCTGACAATAGTTCATGTGCAAATTTTAATCTGTACATATTTAAAAAGTGACAGCACAACTGTCGGAAGTTTGTTTTGACAACTTTTAAATGGGGCTTCCCCAATGTTATTATATAGTGTCTTTGAGGCCGTTTATTGGGACATAGTATAGTATAGTATAGTATAGTATTTATTTCCGTATAAAAAACATAAGAATAAATATAAAACGGATGGATGGCCCATAATCAGCTCTGTCAACACGACAGTGCTGTTCTTCCATGGGGTCCATAAAATTATACATATTAAAATAATAAGTAAACACATATAAAATGAACATAACATACATAAGAAATCAAACAAAATAATGAAAATAATATGACCTGTTGGTAATACGAATTCAACATAAAATTCAATTCAATGAAAATTTGGCCAGAATTAATAAACAGCTTGAACACAAATATATTATGTTGTTTACAAATGATGGAAATAAATTGTACTAAAAGAGTAGGCTGAATAAAATAAATAATCTAAAAAGTGAATTAAAAGTAAAAGAAACTGGCGTATTAAAAAAAAATCCGTGGAGAGGCATAGGATTTTTTGGAAAAACAACTAACGTTTTGGCAAGAAAACTTTTCAAGAAGTAAAGTAAATAGCATATATTGCATTGAAACAAAATATTACCTCCCATCGATATAAAATATGTTGAGACGTGGTATGGCTAACTTAACAACAGGATTTGATTAAGAGAAAAGGAAACCGGAATATAACACAAAATCCATGAACATAATTATGCAAGTTTTTCAAAGATAACTTAAGTTTTTGGCAAGACAAATGTTGAAGAAAATAAAGTGTATAAGGTATACGTGTATAACATCGAAACAAAATAACATCTTGAGTGAACATGAAAATATATTTGAGATGTGGTGTGGTGAGTAAACTATTGAATTGACGTAAGTGAGGAATAGCAAAAGGAACATACAATGATTGCACAAATACAAAATATTGAACAAGTTAAAGTTTAAAGTATTGCGACAAAATAATAACTCAAAAAAATATATATATTTCGAATCGTAGTTTGAGTGAGTAATTAATTGAATTGACATAGGTGAAAAATATGATGCATTTTCCCACAGACATACAAATAATGCAGTTAGATTAAGTCAAAATCAATGTGTAAATTAAAGAATTGTTTTGAAAAAATACGATTGAATTTATGACAAGGTAAGCAGATTGCAAAAGTAAGATGAAATTTTGGTTTTGAAAGTGTTAACAGTAGTTAACACTTGAAAGTGTTAACACTAGGAGACAATTTTTTGACATAAGGACTGTCATGTTGAAGCTAAGATCATTCCCCCCCCCCCCAAATAAATGTGGATTCCGTTCTTGCAAAAAAAGTAAGGAAACTCAGCAATGCAAATTTGAGCAACTCATCATTTATAAATTATGTTTTAAAATTTGATTAACCCCCCAAATGAGACACCTTGTTTTGCCAATTTTGTTGTAACTCTCTGTCGATTGGAACAATATTATTTTATTGAATCTGTATACAAAGTTCAAAAAATGATCAGCTCCGATGTAGGCTATACCTGTGATCCATGTATTTGAGATGATTTGTCTTGCCTTTGTGCACGGAGTCAGTCGACTGCTATGTTGCTGTCCGAGGAAAGTGATATTTTATAAAAAAAATCTTTGTATTATACCAATGTAACAGTTGTTCTTATCTGACATCATAGTTATTGCAGAATGACCAAGAGAGGATATCTTTATGGGAATAAATCAAACTTTGAATAATAATAACTGCTGAATGGATTATCCAAATTCCCTAAAACTTTCACAGAGCAGTTTCGCTGCAATAGCTGCACTCATCAAATCCATATGGGGAAAATTCCATTTTAACAACGAAAGACTGGTCTTTGTATCTAATAAAATATCGATTCAGGTCGGTTCTTGAGTCCTCTGCGTATTTCAGTGACTTCATCTTCTGATGACCTCGTACAGCCACACACATCACACATGCGCACATCGCGCACAAACTGAGACGCCTGTCAGAATGGAAATAGGGTCATTCGAACTGACACAACTTCACACCTTCTTAAAAAGGGAATCCCCGACAAATTAAGGCTGCCCTTTCCTAGTCACCGTCTATTATTAGCCCCGGAATTACAAGAGCTCTACGCG
>JZLH01S0541070.1:1785-32486 GCA_001188425.1 Eucidaris tribuloides
AAGAAAGTCCCTGTATTTTTGCACAACCTTGTTAAACTTCATAGCTGGCCAAACTCACCTCTGACATCTGGATCAGCAGTGAGAAGCCTGTTGGCCATGATTTGGCTACGATTTGGCTTACAGTTCTGCTAGTGATGAAGTCTGTAGCTCTTTTCAAAAAGTTCTCTCACGGCCAGAACAAGAAGTCTTGATCTGACCGGGTCATTTTTTACTTTCATTGAAGCGCTGAAAGCAAACCAGAATTTAAAGTCTAATGCAATTTAACTGGTTTCAAACCAGTGAGAATCTGAACCTACTGGGAATAATGGGTTAAGTTTATAGGGTGAATATCTGGCTCTTTGTATGATGATAAGTGGGATGACTGCCATCAAGCCTGCTTCTCATGATATGTCCCTTCCCACAGTCATTCCAGTACAGCATCCTGCTGACTAGGTCTAGTGAGAAGCCATGTATCTACACAGATCTGATGAAATCCTGTGGAATGTACAATTGGCAAGTCTTGAGTGCGTGAGGAGCGAGAAGCCCGTTTTGGCTGACCGGTCTACTCTTAATGCTCTCGGAAGCAGGGTTTTTTTTGCGCTCTTTCACAACTGTAACCTATTGTAATGAGGATCTATCACAAAATAACTGTGCAATATGCATTATCGACTTTCATCATAGTGCTGAAAGCACAACAGAAAGTCACATCTAATGCACCTGGGTAATGTAACCGACCTGGTCAATTTCTTAAAATTTTAATATGACTCTGTGACTGATGTACAAAAAAGTGAGAATCTAACCAGTGAGAATCTGAACCTTCAGGAAACAATGGGATAAGTTTGTAAGGTGAATGGTTGGCATTTGTATGATAACAGTTGATCACTGCCATCGAGCTTGCTTCTCTTAAAGGTTAGTGACATGATTGGGAACACTTGAAAATGCCTCAAGAACCAAATGAGTTGAAATATATACCAACTTTACACTAGCAGGAGTGGATCTCCCACCTGAGAGGATTTGTGTGTAATTTGTTTACTTAAGGAGAATCAAGCATAAACATAGGAGTATCTTAATTTTATCCGGGGACGATAAAAATAAGCCCCATAGAGAGCCACACAGCAGGTTTCTGTGCTATGAGTGATATTGACATTGTTTATTTTAGAATGAGTCAACGTTTGACTACAAGATTTTCACAGGAGAATCCTTGCATAGTTTCTTTGATTCTAGAATAGTTTCAGTCCAAGTTGAGGACTACCCCCAATCATGTCATTTACCTTTAATATGTCCTCCCACAGTCATTCCAGTTTAGTATCCTGCTGACTAGTTCCACTGAGAAGCCATGTCTCTACACAGGAATTGGCAAGTCTTCAATACATGGATGCAAATATGTACCATTGATTGGAAGGGTCCACTCCCCAGAGGACAGTAGGGACACTTGGAAATCTTAGAATGTGTCCTATTGTGGTAATCACTCCAGTAGATCATCCTTTACTCTGGTTCCAGTGTGAAACCATACAAATCTTTTATGTACCGTAAAAGTCTTTCATTTGTGATGAAAGTAGTGGGGTGTTGCAAACCCTCATGAAGAAGTAGCTGAAGGTATCCACTAGTCAAATCTAGCATACTGTATACAGTGGATCCTCTGAGTTCAGACAGAAGTACATTGATGTCAAGCATATGGACCCATTTTTCTTGTGCACCACCACAAGAGGCAAAATCCACTCATTTGCGTCCACCAATTGATAATATCCTCTGACATCATGCATTTAAATTCAGCTGAAATGACATCATGCAGTGCAAATGGTAAGCAATGTAGTTTGTGTTGGGTAGGCGACTTGGCTTTGTTGTAATGTAATGCAGATATCCTTTAGCCAACCCAACTGCATCGCGAAACAGGCAATCTGTGGTTTTTGGTTGTTTGAAACCATCCGGGTTTTAAAGTCTGGGCTCCAGATAGCAAAATAACTTTAAAAATACAGCACTAGTAAAAACTACATATTGATTCACATGGTGTTAAGATGAGCCACACTTTGGATAAAGTTGAGCCATAGCTCAACATGCCCCCAATGGAAAGGCCCATCTTACCCCACGAATGTCATTTTGGAAACCTGACACAGAATGAATATTTTACTGTTTATATGAGTTTATAGAACCCCTAACAAAAGGAGCCTGCATAGTAAAGCATACCTGGAAACTACTCAGAAAGTCGGCATGTAGACATGTAGCATCCAACTGACGAAACTGAGAGATAAGATCTGAAATGGACGATGATTTTGTAGCATCTAGAACTATATTTTCCTTCTGACAAAAATATATACTTCCCTTACACTTCCTTTGAAACTCTTCAACTACAAATAACTTGATTGTGCTCGAACAAGGGTACCTGGGAACTACTCAGAGACACACCACATGCTTACAGGTTTCAGTATCACTGCAGAATCAAATGAGAAAGAAAAAGTAATGCAATAAGATACTTGATATGCCACACAAAATCGCACTCAATATAGAATTGTTGCATTTTTCATTTTAATTAATATGAGTAGTGTAAAATCAAAAATATATTTAACTCCATCTTATTTGAGGCATGTAAAATACAATTTTGAAAAGAAGGAAGATTTCATGATGACACTTGTTACAGAGTTGATTGGCGTAAGATTTGTTTATGAAATCTGAGAGGCCCCAAAACAGATAAAATAAATAATTACATAAAATAAAAAGATGGTCGTTACAGTTTTGCCTTTTTGCTGATTTTAGTAAATAAGCATGGTCTACTATCTTGTCCTCAGGCCTATGACAAAGTTCCAAGCTGGACTTGCCTGTTTTAAGGTGATATCTAATTGTCTGGACAGCAACTGAAATGCTGGTGTTTGCCCAGTGCTGCTTTGTCTGATGTTGTCAGCCCGTCGAACATGTCATACACACTAAATATTCTATCTTGTCTTTACACTTTGGACAAGTTTGTGCTTTGGGAGGTTGTGATGGTCCTGTTTCGCAGTCACGGCTTGAGATGCCATCACCGAGTGTTTGAAGTGCCCGACAAGGCCAATCACTGCACCAATTACGCTCTTCAGCTTTTTCGATGATGAATGTCCACTGTTTACGCACAATTGCAGGGTGTGTGCAGCACACAGAATGTCAGGGTCTCTAACTCCTTGTCCAATTGTACTTACATTGGCAGCATTGTCATGGACAATAGCACAAATTTTACCTGCAATGTCCCATTCCTTCACGACACGATAGAGCTGGGCGTGGAGGGTGGGGGCAGTGTGACTCTGTGGCAGTTCTGCTGCGTCCTCCTCATCATCCTCAGTGGCTATGCTGGTCGCCGGGCTGGTGTCCAGTACAAATGACGATTTCTCTCAGTCATTGCTTATGCTGTGGGCAGTCACCGTCATATAGCCCTCTTGGGCAAGACTGGTCCAGCAGTCAGCAGTTCATCAGCAAACAAAACAAAAAAAATAAAAAAACCCGAATCAGTGCAACTTGCCATCCCACTTGCCAGCCGATTCGGGTTCTGATCGTTGATCCTCACCAAAGTGCGTTTTCCGTGGTAGGTAGTGAACGTTGACGAAGAACATGGCGTCGGCCTGATCCGTGGAGAACCCCAGCTTGGCGATGGCGCCACAGATTTCGCGTTCAGCGTTCTCTGTCAACTGGTCAGCTGGTGTTGGGTTAGGAAGACTGTAGAAAAGAAGATTCTGCCTCCGGTCATGTATCTCAAGGGCGGTCATTCTGGTCAAAAGCATATCTCCTATTTGCTTTCTCTCTTTTTCTAATTTTGGCACATTTTGGTTTCATTTTCAATTTTCGTCAATCTGTCGGCGCTATCCTTAGCTGCTTGCTGAAGGTCATTTGATGTTTCACGTAGGGCTTTAATATCTTCTTTTAAACCCATGAGCCCAGTGTTCATTGAGTCGAGCTTTTCCAGTATCTTTTCGGCAAATAAATCAAATTTGGCACATAGGTCAGGAAGTGAATTGCTTTGTAGCATAGTCCTTAGCCATGGTGGTGGGATTTTCAGTGGTTCTGCTCTGTTTTTTAACAAATGAGAACTCGAGATTGAAGATTTATTGGTAGCAGACAAATTGCTCATGTTTTGCAAATAAAAAACAAGTGATATTATTTGGTTGCAGGTGGATTTAAGCTGGGAAAACTTTGAGCTTCAAAAAAAATGTGCAGCTACATGGTATAACCAATGCCCTATCCATACTTCAAACTTTGATTGCAGGATCTTCATAATGGTCTGTCTGCTAGGAATGGAATAGTTGGGTTCCACGAACTTCATCTGCATGAAATCCTCCCAACCTGACGAAGCTGACTGGAATTCCAGCTTCAGTGATCATCATGGATATCAATTCTGATATCTGTTGTGCTCGATTCGGGTCACACTTGATGGCAATTTGGCAATTTTGTCTGCTTTTCTGTTTCTCCTCATGGTTGCAGGTGGAAAGATGTAATATGCGATAGCATATTTCACGTAGAACCCCCTCCCCCCCCCCCCTTGTATGCCAGCTTGTGATCACATATGTTACACATTACTGTGTCATCAGATATTTTTATAAAGACTGTACACGCTTTTTTTTTTACCCATTTGCTGAAAATTCTGGAAAGCATCCCTATTTTTGAAAACTCTGGAATGTGAGAAATTTCCGGAAATGTAGCATCACTGGAAATTCTCAGAATACTGTACATTTGTGCAAATGCATGGAAAGGGATTTTATTACAGTAATTCACAGTGGATTCAAAGAGAGGTGTCCAATTACTTTTCCTGTATTACCTGCCACTAGTTGGTCCACATAACATGCACATGATGATTTTGCATGACAGGTTGTTTAGTGTGTCTTTTACATCAGTTCGTTTCAGTGCTGATAAGTTTTCTGTTTGCAAAACCTGTCATGATGAGTGCTCCATGCATCTAAAAAGGTGGTATATGTCGTCATTCACTTCAAATAAGCCCCCTCTATTCTGGATGTTTATCCATGTGGTGGTATAGCTGAGGAGTGAAGTTGATATTGTATTACTGTCACTCTGAACTTTCCACGCAGACAGAAAGTCCACGTAAATCGGTGCTCTTTCATGCCTTGATTTCCTGTAGCTTATAAGTAAGGCAAATGGGATATATCCCGACACGTATCGTAAAACTTGTTCATCATGCTCCGTGTACAGAGACTTTTCTGTCACCACGTCATCTTTGTCGACATCATCACGGTGCTTAATCATCACATACAGTACAGACTCTAGAACATACTGACAAAGTAATTTTTTAACAATATTTTTACTCTGCAGTCCAATATCTGTAAATAGTGATGCCCACATTACATTAACCTCATCACTGAGATGCAGAAGATGGAATTTTGCCCACATTGCTCCATTTGCCTGTGCTCCCATTGGCAATTTGTCTCCTGCTGTAAGCACATCCCACAGTTTATCTGTCATACTGTTGCACACACTCTGAAAGGTCTGGTGGGATTTCCATGCCAGAAGTTGTGTTGATATTGCAACAACTTCTTTGGCATATCCATGTTGACTTTGGAACTGTGATTGTTGCTCCACCTCTTGTAGGATTTGAATGATCCTTGCCGCTGAATCCACCATCACATCGTCTTTCGATAACTTTGACTTCGGTCTACGAATTGCTTTAAATTTAGAAGGGGAAAAATGAGAGCAAATTAACAAAATTTATACAGATTTAGACACTATACATTGCTTAAAATTCAAATTCAAATGACCCTGATCTGTTATCAAGTCGAACATGACAGTAGCAAGTTACTCCGAGTTCGCCTCAACTGCATAGAAAGGTCCAAGTGGCTGAGCTTTAAAGACACAGGCTAACATTGTGGAACTTCAAATTTAAAAAATTGTCAAACTTTGCTATCTGAGCTACATAGTAGGGTTTGAATGACCATGCAAACACCATAGAATACAAAAGTTTCGAAATTTATGGCGCCACTGGCAAGATATGAATAAATAAACAATTAATACTTGGGCCGAGTACAAAATAGCCTAGATCTACATACAGTAAGTCTATGGGAGGAAATGGGCAGGTGAATCCGGTCAACATACATATATAGGAGGAATATTGATTGCATGCTAAACGATGTATCATTTTACATTTAGCAATAGAAATACAATCGATCTTCATGATCGCGGAGATTCATGGGATGTCCTTTAGTGTTGCACGACTCCAGGATTTTTTGGAGTTGACTAGTTGCCCATCAAAAGTCGCGACTCCGACTATTTGGCGACTCTCGGCGTTTGGGTCTGTCGGCATGATCAATAGGTAAAAAGAATCATACTACAGCCTATACAGTGACTGTTCAGTGTCCTCCTTCAATGATTTCAGTTCAACAACCTGAATATATACCCCGTATATGTCTCTACTTGAACTGAACTGGCCATGATTTTATATAACAATGAAATGAAAAGACTGCGATGTTGATTGTCATCGATGTTTTCACAGTGATCCAGAGAGTCGACTCTTGCATTACTAAAGTCGGAGTCACAACTCCTTGAAGATAGTCGCGACTCCGACTTTTGGCGACTTAGTCGTGCAACACTAATGTCCTTATCACCAAACAATGTGCGCTCTCCATTTACAGAGTAGAGCTCTCATGATCTGTGTAAGATTTTCCATATAGGCATTTGATATTTTGCTGCATGACTGTACAAATTTGGACAAAATTCACGATGGAAGCAGTAAGCAGAAATTTCTCGTCAGCATGAGTATCCATTCCGCATGAATCACACGATTTTCACGCTGCCCTTAGAGATTATTTACTATGTTAAATATGAAATAGTGGCAGGCTGGGTCTCATGACATATAGCGTGATAATACGCAAGGCACACAAGTTGCTAGTCACTCATCAGTATGGATTAATGAACAGCAATGTGAATGACAGGATGCGTCATTCTTGCAAGCCACAGAATTGTGCTCAATGAATAATGTTAATGTCATTTAGTTTTCCATTTCACTCGTTTTGTGTGGAGATCATGCATGGAGCTTGAGAGTTGCTGTGAACAGAACATGATGGATTTCAAATTATTATGTACTGTCTCCTCCCCCTCCTATATCACCTCATCCTCCACTTCATTGATGTCATTCTCCTTTCTCTGGATCTCTTCATCTTTTTTGTAAAACCTTATTTTGAATAAAAAGTTATTAATGATTGAAGAATTAAAACTAATCCAGGTCAATTCGGGAGATCTATAGTATATCGGGGCAAGGAAGAGGCATTGTCCCCCCCCCCCTTTGATAGCAGCAACCATGAGGTATTACCACAATTGGTACACATTTGGCCATGTACCAATGTCAATTGACTGAGTGGGAGGCTGTCATGTATAGGTACACAAGCTGTCTGATCATTTCAGGCCACTTTCTCCGGCTGATAGGATCTAATAATCTGATCATCATGCACAAAGTTCTGTTGAAGCGGTCAGCCTGCTCATTGCCTTCAGATTAATAAGGGGAAGTATGAGATTTCTTTATGCCATAAAGTGTAGACAGCTCCCTGATTAACCCGCTCTCGAAGTTTCTTCCCTGGTCAGAGTGGATCCTGAGTGGAGCCCGGTAATGAACAAAGCAGTCGTACAAGGCACGTGCAACAACCTTGGCTGTTTGATCTTTGCATGGGACGGCTTGAGCGTACTTGGTAAAGGCATGGGTGATCACTAACACATCCTCATAGCCACCTTTCCTACTATCTAACTTCAAGAAGTTGATGGCGACTAACTCCATTGGCCTGACAGCAAGAAGATGTCGTCTTGGGGAGCGTACTTTTGGAATTGGTGCTTAGTTGTGACACAGTTGAAACATTTTTGTCACACACTTCCTCACATTGTGATGTAACCCAAGCCAAAAGTAGTGACTGCTTAGGATTCCAGTGGTCCTGCCAATCTCATGGTGTCTCCATTTGTCATGGGCCAGTTCAAGTATCTTGGGCTGTAGGCAGTGAGATACAAGTAGTTGTCTTGCCGATGCTTCTGTTTATTTCGGTGGTTGTTGATACAAGATGCCTTGATGCTCTTCAATATTGGCGAAGTCTTTTAGCCAGCTTTTGGCATCAGAATCCTGGGTCCCCAACTCGTCACTTGGTTTCCATCCAGCACTCGTTAGGGCGTTATATTCCTTCTGCATTGTTGTCAGTTGCTCAGGAGTGTATGTTGGAAGCATGCATGGCGAAGTGGAGGGTTCCAACTCAGTTGTAGATAGTTCTCCGCTATTTACAACCTCAGCTGGTAAGATGCTGCAGGCAGTCACTTCGGCCAATTATGCTGCATTTTTTAATAATGCAACCTGGGCTTTCTTCATATACTTCAACAAAATCAGCACTTCACATTTGAGAAATTAATATAAATACAACTTTTTCAGCCCTTTTTAAATAAGGTTTCCACATATTATATAAACTAAAGTAAAACCCAGGTTAAGTTCACTAAATATTGACATGGACATGAAATTACTCCCCTAGTCATATATCATAGGCAGCATTCTCAAACCAAGAAGCAGTGATTAATTTTGGAAAGGTCTCATTACCATCCAGGTGTTCTTACCAAATTTAGCCTTGAGCCTTTGTAAAAAATTATCTAGTAATATTTCTTCTCTCTTCTGTCAAAGGCCTTCTCCCCTAGGCCCACTAGCCATTCAGCAAACATTTAGAGAAACTTTTGCCCGGCAAGACGCGAATGTGTAAGTGACTTGCGCGACGTACACATCACTATACCAACATAATTTTTAACCAGTTGCATGAACACGTTTTGTCATAGCCACAGTTTAAAAACATCTCGGGTTTTCATGATGGTATGCTTTCTATTTCTCATTTTCCATTTACTTTAGCTTGTCACACAATTCCTTGTTGAGTTCTTCCAACTCAGCTGTTTGGCATTCATATTCTTCATGCTTTTAATTTCTTAAACTTTCACTATGACTCTCTCACTGTAGTAATGAAAGGATTTGAATGGTTTGAATACAGTGAGAATCTGAACCTTCAGGAAACAATGGGTTATGTTTTATACGGTGAATATTTGGCACTTTGTATAATAACAGTTGATGACTACCATCAAGCCCCGGGGGGGTCACTCAACATATCACGCACGACGCACACGCGTCCACAAAAAGCGTCGAAAAGGGTCTGTTTTCAGCCCTTCGACCTCGTCAAAGTTTTCCTAAAAAAAGGGGTGATTTTCAGCTTCATCTGCTTTTTTCGACGTTTAGGGTACTAAATTACAAATTCTACCATTTTTACGCGGGGTTTACGCCATTTAGGGTTTATTTCTTTACCATTTTTATGCGGGGTTTACACCATTTAGGGTATATTTTTACCCGGTTTACGCCATTTAGGGTATGTTTTTCGACCGGGTTTCTGCGGGGTTTACGCCATTTAGGGTCCATTTTTTAAGTGTGTGGACGCGCGTGGGTGCACAATATATGGTGAGTCGACCCCCCCCCCCGCCGAGGCATCAAGCCTGCTTCTCATGATATGTCTCTTCCAGCAGTCATTCCAGTATATCATCCTGTCCACAAGTTCCAGTGAGAAGCCATTTTAACTCTTCAGGTAAACTATCGAAAAGGTGTGACAGAAATCTTCCAGGCCAGGAGGTCAATGGTGTAAGTTCAGTGAAAATGTTAAGTTTCGAAGTACGATAGGCCATATGACAATCAATGCCATCAAAATTGCTTTTCAAAATCTGATCCACTTGGGTAATTTCTTTAACAGTCATCATGACATTGTGGCTGTTGCACTCAATTGGAATTTTAACTGGTTTGAAACCAGTGAGAATCCGGACCTTTTGGGGAAACAATGGGTTAAGTGTATAGGGTGAATGTTTGGCACCTTGTATGATAACAGTTGATGACTGCCATCAAGCTTGCTTCTCATATGTCTCTTCCAGCAGTCACTCCAGTACAGCATCCTGCCCACTAGGTCCAGTGAGAAGCCATGTCTCTACACACATTGGATGAGTACTATTGGCAAGTCTTCAGTACATTGTGTTCCATTGAGCAGGAGTGTTCACTCCTTACTACTTTGTTCATAGCCCAACAACCCTTTTAAACTTCGTAGCTTGTCGCTCTTCTCTGACTTCTGGAGCAACAGCGATAGGCCCGTTTTGACTGACCATTCTATTGATATGTCACTTCCACCAGTCACTCCAGTATAACATCCTGGTCACTAGGTCCAGTGAGAAGCCACGTCTCTGCACACATTTGATGAGTACTATTGGCAAGTCTTCAGGGCATGGATACAAATATGTTCCATTGAGCAGGAGTGTTCACACCTTTCTACTCTTTTTAACAACCCTGTTTGAGAAAAAGAAGAAGAAGAAAGTACCAATGTCTTTGCACAATCCTTTTAAACTTTGTAGCTTGTCGCTCTTCTCTGACTTCTGGAGTAACAGCAATAGGCCCGTTTTGACTGACCATTCTATTGATATGTCTCTTCCACCAGTCACTCCAGTATAGCATCCTGGTCACTAGGTCCAGTGAGAAGCCATGTCTCTACACATATCTTATGAATTCCATTGAGCAGGAGTGTTCACTCCGTACTACTTTGTTCATAGCCCAGAAAAAAAGAAAATCAATGTGTCTTTGCACAACCCTTTTAAATTGCATAGCTGACCAAGCTCCCCTCTGACTTCCGAAGCAGCAGCCAGAATCCAATGTCTTTGCACAACCCTTTTAAACTCCGTAGCTTGTCGCTCCCCTCTGACTTCTGGAGCAAGAGCGATAGGCCCGTTTTCAGTGACCATTCAAAACATTCCCAGCAGCAGTTTTATTGTGCTCTCTCTTGGCCAGAACCTATTGTTATGAGGATCTAACACAAAATCACTATGCAATATACTTCCCTGACTTTTGTTGAGGTTCTGGAAGTACACAGAAACTCACATCTAATGCACCTGGGTAATTTCTTAAACTGTCAACATAACTTTGGAACTGTTGTACAGGAGGAATTTAACTGGTTTGAAACCAGTGAGAATCTGGACCTTCAGGAACAGTGGGTTAAGTTTATACAGTGAATATTTGGCACTTTGTATGATAACAGTTGATCACTGCCATCAAGCTTGTTTCTCTTGATATGTCTCTTCCCACAGTCATTCCAGTATAACATCCTGGTCACTAGGTCCAGTGAGAAGCCACATCTCTACACATATCTTATGAATACCAATGTCTTCAGTACATGGATACTAATATGTTCCATTGAGCAGAAATGTTCACTCCTCACTGCTTTTTCCATAACCCAGAAAAGAAGAAAGTCCCTGTGTTTATGCACAACCTTGTTAAACTTCATAGCTGGCCAAACTCACCTCTGACATCTGGATCAGCAGCGAGAAGCCTGTTGGCCATGATTTGGCTACGATTTGGCTTACAGTTCTGCTAATGATGAAGTCTGTAACTCTTTTCAAAAAGTTCTCTCACGGCCAGAACAAGAAGTCTTGATCTGACCGGGTCATTTTTTACTTTCATTGAAGCGCTGAAAGCAAAACAGAATTTAAAGTCTAATGTCTCTACACAGATCTGATGAATTCCTGTGGAATGTACAATCGGCAAGTCTTCAGTGCATGAGGAGCGAAAAAGCCGTTTTGGCTGACCGGTCCACTATTAATGCTCTCGGAAGCAGCTTTTTTTTGCTCTCTTTCCCGGCCATAACCTATTGTAATGAGGATCTATCACAAAATAACTGTGCAATATGCATTATCGACTTTCATCATAGTGCTGAAAGCACAACAGAAAGTCACATCTAATGCACCTGGGTAATGTAACCGACCTGGTCAATTTCTTAAAATTTTAATATGACTCTGTGACTGTTGTACAAAAAAGTGAGAATCTAACCAGTGAGAATCTGAACCTTCAGGAAACAATGGGTGTAGTTTATAGAGTGAATGTTTTGCACTTTGTATGATAACAGTTGATCACTGCCATCAAGCCTGCTTCTCATGATATGTCCCTCCCCGCAGTCACTCCAGTACAGCATCCTGCCCACTAGGTCCAGTGAGAAGCCTGTCTCTACACAGATCTGATGAATTCCTGTGGAATGTACAATTGGCAAGTCTTCAATACATGGATACAAATATGTTCCATTGAGTGGAAGTGTCCACTCCCCAGAAGATGGTAGGGACACTTGAAAATCAGTTTCAAGTTGGTCCTTTTCCCATAGGAAGTCCAGTTTTGAAGAGATTACCGGTCTTGATTCTTTCTGAGGTTTCATCCAAACACAGGGCTCATGGGTGCATACTGAACTTCCACCATCTGTCATTGTCCTATTGAAGATCTTGGTAGCGAAGAGTAGACACACCACATGCTTTAATATGGCTTATCATGATTTTCAACAGCAAGACAACCTTGTAGGAAGTCCGTTCTTCGCTTACGCTTCCTTTCAAACTCTTCTTCTACAAGTAACTTGATTGTGCTCGAACAAGCATACCTGGGAACTACTCAGAGACACACCACATACTTACAGGTTTCAGCATCACTGCAGAATCAAATGAGAAAGAAAAAGAAATGCAATAAGAAACTTGGTATGCCATACAGAATAGCACACAATTTAGAGATGGTGCATCTTTCATTTAATAAATATCAGTTGTGTAAATTAGAAAATATATTTAATTCCATCATACTTCAGGCATGTAAAATAAATCTTTTTAAAGAAAAAAGTATAAAGATTTTATGATATCACTTGTAACAGAGTTGATTGACTGGATTGTTGGAAGATTCTTGTATTAAATCTGAGAAGTAAAAACAAACTAGAGCAAAATAAAAAAAATGAAAATAAAAAGATGGTCATTACAGTCTTGACTTATTTTATTTAGAAGTCTAAACGAAAGTAGATAGGCATGGTTTACATTTTTTTTTTTGGGGGGGGGGGGGCGGGGGACTGGTTTCAACATTTACATGTACCAGCTTCCTTTTGAAAGCTCTTTGATCAATCATTTTTCTCACCTTGGTAACTCTTTTTGTGCATAGGTGTGTTCTGCTTTCTTTGTACAGTGTTTGCTGTTCCTGGTGTTGCAACTGACTTTAACTTTGAGACTTTGGCAAGCCTTGCCGTTGATGTTTGTAGATGGTAACAAAGAGCTTTATCTGTAGGAGAGTAGCGGGCATCAGGCCTATGAAATAGTTCCAAGCTGGATTTGCCTGTTGATTTAAGGTGATATCTAATTGTCTCGACAGCATTTAAAGTGCTAGCTTCTAGCCTATTTGTTTGGACATTAAATGTAATTGTTTGTCTGACTGAAATGCTGGATTTGCTGCATTTTAATCCTGTAATTCACAGTGAATTCAAGGACGGGTGTCCAGTGCCCAGCGGGGTGGGTCACAACACCAATTATGCTCTTCAGCATGTTCGATGAAAAAAGTCTACTGTTTATGCACAACTGCAGGGTATGTGCAGCACACGGAATGTCAGGGTCTCTAACTCCTTGTCCAATTGTACTTACATTGGCAGCGTTGTCATGGACAATAGCACAAATTTTACCTGCAATGTCCCATTCTTTCACGACACGATGGAGCTGGGCATGGAGGGTGGGGGCAGTGTGACTCTGTGGCAGTTCTGCTGCGTCCTCGTCATCATCCTCAGTGGCTATGCTGGTCACCAGGCTCGTGTCCAGTACAAACGACGATTTCTCCTAGTCATTACTTATGCTGTGGGCAGTCACCGTCATATAGCCCTCTTGGGCAAGACTGGTCCAGCAGTCCGCGGTCACAGCGACATCAGTGCACTTGCCCAGCCACTTCCCGAGCCCCGATCCGGGTTCTGCCGTTGATCCTCACCAAGGCGCGTTTTCTGTGGTAGGTAGTGAAAGTTGACGAAGAACATGGCGTCGGCCTGATCCTTGGAGAACCCCATCTTGGCGATGCCGCCGCGGATTTCGCGTTCGGCATTCTCTGTCGACTTGTCAGCTGGTGTTGGGTTAGGAAGACTGTAGAAAAGAAGATTCTGCCTCCGGTCATGTATCTCAAGGGCGGTCATTTTGGTCAAAAGCATATCTCCCATTTCCTCTCTCTCTTTTTCGTATTTTGGCACAGTTTCATTTTCACTTTATGTCAACCTGTCGGCGCTATACTTAGCTGCTTGCTGAAGTTCATTTGATGTTTCACATAGGGCTTTAATATCTTCTTTTAAACCCATGAGCCCAGTGTTCATTGAGTCGAGCTTTTTCAGTACCTTTTCGGCAAACTCATCGAATTCGGCACGTAGGTCACGTGGTGATTGCTCTGTAGCATAGTCCTTAGCCATGGTGGTGGGATTTTCAGTGGATACTGCTCTGTTTCTTAACAAATATGAACTCGCGATTGAAGATATATTGGTAGCTCATGTTTTGCAAATAAAAAGCAAGTGATATTATTTGGTTGCAGGTGGATTTAAGCTGGGAAAACTTTGAGCTTCAAAAAAAAATGTGCAGCTGCATGGTATAACCAACGCCCTCTCCATACTTCAAACTTTGATTGCAGGATCTTTATAATGGTCTCTTTGCTAGGAATGGTATAGTTGGGTTTGACGAACTTCATCAGGGCATGAAATCCTGCCAACCTGACGAAGCTGACTGGAATTCCAGATTCTTCAGGGATCATGGATATCGATTCTGATATCCGTTGTGCTCGATTTCGGTCGCACTTTCTAACAAACGACAGCAATTTTGTCTGCTTTCCTGTTTCTTCTCCTGTTTGCGGGTAAAAAAATTCAATATGCAATAGCGTATTTCCCATAGAACCCCCCTTGTATGCCAGCTTGTGATCACATATCTTACACATAACAGTGTCATCACTTTTTTTCTTGCCCATTTGCTGAAAATTCTGGAAAGCATCCCTATTTTTGAATACTCCGGATTTTCAGAAATTTCCGGAAATGTAGCATCACTGGAAATTCTAAGGTTAATGTAAGTTTGTGCAAATGCATGTAATGGGATTTTAATCCAGTAATTCACTATGGATTCAAAGAGAGGTGTCCAGTTTATTTTTCCTGTATTACCTGCCACTAGTTGGTCCACATAACTTGCACATGATGATTTTGCATGACAGTTTGCTAGAGTGTATGTTTTACATCTGTTCCTTTCAGTGCTGATAAGTTTTCTGTTTTTGAAATCTCTGTTGATGACCGCTTCATGTACCTAAAAAGTGACATACCTTGGCATTCACTTGAAATATCCCCCTCTATTCTTGGTGTTTATCCATATGGTGGTATTGCTTAATAGTTATGTTGATAAAATCACAGGGCTTATATTAAATACGTATGGGTATGTTGGTGGGATATGTCTCGGCAGCATGCATATACCCATTATTGAGGGCAAGCCATAGCAGCATGTTCCTCACCATTACACAGCTAAGAGAACTACACAGGACTGGTCTTTCTGCTAGTCATTGCTTTTACGTTTACAGTACTTCCAAATTTTTCGGCCAACTTTTCCACAAGGGCATCCATCTCTGTATGGGATTCGACCCCCTGCACAGCCTTCTCCACTTTTGCCGCGTTAAACAGTCTCATCCGATGTGAGTGGTTTGGTTGGGTTCGGAGCACATGCGCCTGGACTGGGCCGCACAATCCTAATTGTACAAAACAGTCTATTTTGTTCAGTGAGGTCAGAAAGAGGACTCCGTTTTGTCTCTATACGTTCCAGATACTTGTCAATCGCCTCTCCTTTAGATTGTTTGATGGCAAACAGTTCCATCTGCAGAGCTAAACGGGTAGTTGACGAGATCCGGCATTTATCAAAGAATTGAGAGTCTTGAGCAGATCATAATCATCTGGTGGTGCAGTCTCCCCAACCAGCGGGCATGCATGACCCTGCAACATAGTTTAAATGCATTCAACTTCTTGTGTGGTACCCATTTGTCACATATGTCTCTTATCGTTCAAATGTTGATCCGTGTAATAATGTTTTTTTCTGTTTTGTTATGTATTGTTGGATTTTATCTCAGTACTTTTTGAGAAATGCGATGTAAATAGGTTACTAAACTTTATTAATACAGGAGAGGAAGATTTCAAAGTCCCAGTTTCCACTTTTTAACAATAGATATGTATTCTTGTGGCACTTTTTTTCTTTGTGCGAGGGCACTACTATTTCTCCTCGGGGTCTACCCCCCCCCCCCCCCCGGCCCATTCCTTACCTGAGATCTCCGCTACTGTACCATATTATTAACCCATAAACTGCTGGGATTATGATGTGGGTAACACGAACTGCTGAGCCCATATTACTACATTCTGCAAAAAAATGATATATATATAAGTAAAAAGTCAACACTGGGCTTCTAAAAAAATACCACACTCTTGTTGTAAATCACAGTCATACTTGTATATTTCATCCAGAATAAATACTTGAAAACTTACACCTCACTACAAAAATCATGGTATAAAGAGGGCAAGGAAAGTAATGTGTGTACTGTTGCATTGAATTATGATTATTGCCTCATAACTAGTTGTAACAATTTCAGCAATTTGTGTGGGCAAGATATAAAAAGATAGAAGTACACAAATGTTGAACATCTTTGGCATGCAAACATATAAAGGCAAGGAATGTGAATCAAGGAAAAATATAAATCAAGGTACACTGTCAAGTTTGATAGTTCTAGCACACACTTAATTATTGTATAATGTTTGTCAAAATAATTATGTTGAGTTGATGAATACAGGCATGAAACATACTTTTCTTTCAGTTATTTTTGTAACTCTTTGCATCTGAAAATATTTATTATCTTTGGTATGAAAAGGCAAGGCATGGAAGAATACGACTTTATATCAAACGTACAAAAACACACATATGGTTATTACCCGATTATGCATGTCAATTCAGACATATGAGTTGATCAATAATGGAATGTATGAAGAGTTTTGTGACAATGAAAACTTATAAATAAAAAAATGAATAAAAAGTATAAAAGTAAAGTATAAGTTCCATCTGTGATCTGTCACCAAGTGTCCATCAGTGATAAGTTCAGTCATTTACTTTGGTTTGTGCACGGAAAAGCATTTTGGGCACATAGGCACTCCACATCTTGTACAACGGGAAATTGTATGCTTTCTCTTTTTGTTCTGACGTTCTGAACATATGGTACATTCCCAACTCCTCTCGCCTTTCTCAAATTTACATACACGATCCCCACGTGCCTGTGTTCCAATTGCAGGGGCATTTGGACCACGGAATCTTTCATCTCGAATCGGTGACATCATCGCCTCAAAGACTTAGATGTAGAAGAGCTTACGACTCATCGGATTGTGGGTCACTTTCGTGTAGATAATGTACGTGCTGAGGATGGCCTTTTGTATAAACCGCATGGAAACTTTTAGAGTCCACCGCCTTGTTGCCCTCTCGACCTCGTACTCATACTACTTTTTGGTCTGCGAGGTACTACCCCCAAGCTTTAAGTGATTGTAGTCATATATGATCTTTGGGACACAGGTTTCTGTTTTCGAGTCGGTTCTTACTTTCTGTCCATCTTTTTTGACCCAGTTCGCTGAGCTTTTGGTCGAAAGAAGGCACACCCCTGGCAACTTTTGTGTTCGCTTTTGCCAAACCGTGATGGCCTGCAGAGGTCCTTTTCTTGATGCTGTCATTTCACCGGGTTGATTCCGTGCCTCTTTGACCGAGGCAGGAATTCCCCTACGACGATTCTGTCGTACCGTTCCCGTAGCAAAAAATATTTCCGGTAGAGTTCATTGCACACAGGGACTGATGTGTAAAAGTTGTCCATCGCAATGTGCCACCAGTTGTTTGTGACAAAGTTACTAAGTTTTTAGTCTTTTTGAAGCTTTAGTTTTTCTTCGTTGTATGTTAATTTCTTTCTTTCCATGTCTGCAATCTCCATATTTAGCTGGATAAGGCTGACGTCTGAACTCGGTTGTACTTCTCACTTTGTTTTTGTCCCTTATGCCTTGGTTGTTGTCTTTCTGATTCCCTTCTTTCTGGCGGTTTTCAAGTCTTGGTAATCTTCTTGTGACTGTAGAGAGAAATTACAATGATTAGCTCTGAAATTAAGTATCTCAAAATGAGTGTGTATCAGTTAATCAAATTAGTTTACCTTTATCTTCCCAATTTGAGTGCATAATGTGCATTAGAAGTGTATATACCTCTAATAGCATTGACACATTAGCAAAATAGTTCTTATTCTAATAACCAAAATGTGTTGTCCTCTGAAGACCAGCAAATACCTTTAGTACAGATTGATCTAATATGTTCAACATTTGGTTATTGAAAAAAAAAACTACCATACTTTCTGTCTAAAAGGACCATATTACATGTACAATGATTATTGTGCCATGTCGGGTGTTTGGTTATCAAGGCTAATATAATTATGTCTAAATTATAATACCTTATGTTTGACAGCCAGTCTCAAATACCATAGATTTTAAAATTTTAAAACACTGCACGATAAATGTGAAAAAAATTTTCATCCTTAATCTGTGAAAATCTGGAATGGACAGCCGAACCAACTGAAGAACTCATCCCCCGCAGCTTGGGCTGTTACTTCCTCTGTCTGCAACGGTAATGGAATACATTCCACGCACTTTGTGAACTGGTCGACCATTATCAAGACATACTTGTTTCCTTGGGTCGACCTTAGTAATGAACCAAGAAAACCGAGTGCGCCCTCTCCATTGGAGCTCCCGCATGGTTATTCTTCAACGAGTGCCTCCCATGGCAGGCAAACTTCTTGTTCTGGTTGCAGGCGGGACAGGTCGCAATGTACTACCCTACGTTCTTTCCCATCCTGTACCACCAATACTGGGTTTGCATCTTCGCAACTACCCGGTCCATCCCAGCATGTCCCAATGATGGGAGATCATGGTGCAAGCGGATCAACTCCTCCCACAATGACCAAGGCACCAAGAGTAAATTGCTACTATCCACCTTCCGGCTTATCCAGGTCTCTCGTCGATGTTATTCAACCATCTATGCAGAGATGCAAAATATGCTGACAAAACTAATAAGTACAGGGACTTGATGATCCATTGATAATGCAATGACTTTATCTTAATAACTCCTTGTCTTCCTCTTGCCCTTCTACATATGGATATATTATGTAATTGTGATGGGAAAATGGCAAGTACTGGTTCTTGTAAATATTCATCTGCTTGTTTGATTAGATCATTGATTGTGGTGGTCCCTTTAGCTACCTTCTCCATTGATCGCTTCAATATTCAACTCTTTTCTTGATGCAGAATGTACTTTGTTGTTCTTATCTAAGGAAGCTCCTGTGATCTTCATCTGGTGTGAATTAATTATTGCAAACTATAAGCCCAAGAGCATGGTTAGCAGGCTTTGATGTCTTTCCCCAAGGACCTGATGTCTTCAAAACTCTCTGAAGAGTCCTCACCAATAATGTATTACAGGCATGTACGTACACTCCTCTCATCGAAGGATACTACACAGTACTTATCCCTTTCTGACAATCTGTTCAGTTTGTTTTGTAGAAGATTAAAGGTTTAAGGAGAATACCTCAATGTTATTCAACCATGTATGCAGAGATGCAACTGGTGGAAGAGTGAAAATACGCTGACAAAACTGATAAGTACAGGGACTTTGGTGATCCATTGATAATGCAATGACCTAATCTGAATAACTCCTTGTCTTCCTCTTGCTCATCTACGTCTGGATGTTGTACGTAATTGTGATGGGAAAACGGAAAGTACTGGTTCTTGTAGATATTCACCTGCTTCTTGAATTAAATCATTTATCGTGGTGGTCGCTTTAGCTACCCTCTCCTTTGATTGCTTCAATATGTCAACTCTTTTCTTGAGGTGGAAGGTGCATTGTCATTCTTTCTGTTGTTCTGCTCTGTTGTTATCTCCATCTGATGTGACTTGATCTGCTGTATTGGAAGAGTGAAGTGATGTGTCGGGTTTGTTCCCTGGCCACTGGCTGATGGGAAGGCAGCATGAATGATTATCCTTTATTGAATCGGTGTCCATCATGACTGGAAATGTGAAGAAATAGAAAAAACAAAATTAAAATATGTAAAGCTTGATATGGCGATATTCAGTTACATCAAGTTATTATAATGATTTGATTCTGTTTATCTTTTTATTTCATGAAAATATGGGAAAAAAATTATTCTGAGTTTTGTATCTTTCAAGGCAAACTCTCTTTTAATTACTTATTTCTTAAAGAGTTCAGTATCATAAGATTTAAAAACTTTCAGTCCTCCATAAATCTACTTGAAACTTGAGAAAGCATTTTTGGGACAGCACAAGTATTGCAGTCAGCTCCTTATTCAAGACTTGACACAGTGTATCAATCTCTTGATTGATAAAACCTTTTCCTGATTTATGTAAAACGTCTTCAAGAAAATAAATAATTGTATTCACAAATTGCTGCATAATCATGGTAGATAATGTATAATTGAACCACTTTGATTTGTTGACAAATTTGTAATGTCAAAATATGATATATATTGATGTTAAGTGTATAAGTGCTATTTATTTTGATTCAGTACTAATTAATATGTGATTTTGAAGTCAAAACACATTTCATGGAACTACTATATTACTTGTATACACAAAAATATATTATTTATTTTGCTGTTATGTATTCTTTCTTCTATTCCTCCCCTCCTCCTCCTCCTCCTCCTCCTCTTCCTCCTCCTCCTCCTCCTAATAATAATCATTATTCAACTGGTTAAGTTTGTTTGCGTTCCTGATTGGTTCAATGTCTGTCACATGATATTTTCTATTTTGAGCACCGCCCGCGAGGAGTGTATCTCGGAAGTCCCAATTAAACGCGAAGAAATAGCGCTTAAGTACGGAATCCTCAACCGTATACGCATTCGCAGGGTGTTTGTTTCCTTCTAAACTGCGCGTAATAAATTCAACGCATTGTCGGGCCGCGCGCCGAACTTCCATTTACGCGCGCACTCTAAGGTTATTGACATTTTCTACGCTACGCGACGCGTCGCATCGATCGCACGCATACCAATAACTAGCAGACGTGCAAGCGCGAAATGGGCCAAAAGGCAATCATTTTGTCAACGAAAACAAACTTTTCATCCTTGAAATTTCATCAAGTTTCGTGACGTAATGACTGTGATGTCGGTCGTTGCATCAAATTACCAGCCCTCGTTTGTCTTGCAAAAGATCATTTTTCCCTCGACTTCGTCTCGGGAAAAAATAATCCTTTTCAAGACAACCTCGGGCTGGTAATTTGATGCAACGACCTCCGCCCAGTCTTTATTTGTATATTATTATCATTTTTGATACTATTGCTGATCTACAACTACTTCTGCTACTACTACAATACCTACTACTTGTACATGTGCAACTGCTAGCATATCTGTGTATTAAAAGTATTTACACACATACTTACCTTAATCCTCCATTGTAAAAAGTACTTAATTATGAGTGTTCAGACTATACCTTGTTAACAGACATAAAATAAAGCAGGTGGGGGAGGAACGAATTCTGCAACCGAACAGCAAAAATTTAGTTCTGGGTCCGTCTGAAGTCTGATGTTACAAAGCATTATTATATCTGGATTAATAGGATCTGGTAAACTGTCAGGCTAGCGGACATGTCTCAAGAAGAAAAAAATGAACACAAAAAATGTAATAGGTACACAAACATTGATTTTATTTATGGAAAAATCTTTGGGAGCTTTCATCTTGTAACTGTTATTTATGAAAAATAGTGGTATATACTTACCTGGAAAGTTAATTTGTGTGTTTACTGAGGAAGTTAGTGGAAAACATCTGACGAATATGACTTGGCAGAAGATGTCGGAGCTATAATGGAAGAGATTGTGAAAATTCAGTAAACTCCTGCCAGACTGGGTCTAGGTCTGCGTCCTGTTACAACAAGACATTTCACACTCTGCCCACCAGGTCCTACTGTTGTCCCAATTATATCATATAGCTGTTCAATTAAAAAAACTTAGAGGCCACTGCTTGTGTAGGTTGTGGAATGATAACCAATACAAATGTGATTTTGTGAATGAATGAATAAGTGCGCTTAATGTGTCATTTGAAAGAGCATAAGTCAAAGTTTATTTTGAACGTGTGTTTTCAATAATACACCCCATTGTTTCTGCACATTAAGCTTTTGCTTTAGGGATCTGTTTTTTTTTTCTGAGATGCACTGTATATGCTCATTTATTTTGTACATGTTAATTTATGTTGAATACACATTAATATGTATATGCTCATTTATTTTGGATGAGAATTGTAATTTACAAATATCAGTGGCAGTGAAAGAAATGCATTGCTCTTTCTAAGTTTATCATGCACTTCTTGAAATATTGATGTAGAGTACACAGTGGTTTCTGTATGTTTGTTTTTTTTCATCATGTAGCCAGCTAAAAGCATCAATGAATTGATGTTTATAACTCACTAAAACTGTAGGTAGTGCCTTTTGAACCAAACTCATGATTTGCTACAGTTATACATATTCATATATTGTAATTGGCAGTGGAATGTGCAAATAACATTTAGACAGAACATACTCTTACCACCATGGTGTGCACTATGAACCTATCAGGGTATTAACCTACTATGCTGAAAATTGTATTTTAAAGTATTTTAGAAATGTAATATATATTTTAAATGTAATATTGATTGATAAATGTATTATCAAACTGGTTAAACCAGTCGTTATACTCCTCATGCACCTTGTAAATATACTGATGGTCGAAAACTCATTCATTACTTTAAAGGTAAATGACATGATTGGGGGTAGTCCCAACTTGGGGTAAAAACTATGGTAGAATTCTACTGTGAAAATGTTATAGTCAAAAGTTGACTCATTTTTAAATAGTGTCAATCAGTATGCATTGTAACAGACAAATTTGTAGTGTAGCCTTCTATGGGGATTAAATCTATCGTGCCCTGATAAAATTAAACTGCTGGCTTGTTTATGCTTGAATCTGCTTACATGTAAGTAAACAACTCAAGACAAATCCTTCCAGCCAAGAGATCCACACCAGCTGGTGTACATTTGGTTTATCTTTCAACCAGTTTGGTTCTAAAGGCATTTTTTATTTCTCCCAATCATGTCACTGAGCTTTAATATGTTGTGATGATATGTGATTTGTTTGAATTCCGTCAGCACACACATATGGCAATAAACAATGTCAACCACTGTTGGTGTGCTTCTAGTTGATTTGTTGTAATAACTCAGTTGCTGTTGTATAAAGGTGTCAGCTATGTGGTAGTTGAGGAGTTGTGGCAAGATATGCGAAAGGAAAATGTGATTATGTTATATGTACGTTTATTTTTGCATTGAGGAACACTCATAAAATGTAACCTTATGGGCAGATATTTAGAGCTTTTCTTGTTTGACATGTATTACTATATTTTACAAATGTTTTATGTGAATGTATCATAATATATAGAATATTGTTTATACATGTATATCTGCCTCTATAATAAATAAATATTATACTATTAAATACTAGTAATTACAGAACTTGCATAAGTGATAATCTGTATTTAATTATGCTGTGATCAAACGCGGCCTACTTCAAAATCATCATGGTCATGGGATTTGTGTGTGTTTTCCTAAATGAACGATGCAAAACAGAATCTCGTGTGTAATGGGTGTAATATAATCAGGCATGCAATCAAAGTGATAATCATCATTATTTGCATTAATTGTTTAATACGTAACGAAATCTACCCTTTAGCTACAAAACTGATTTTGTATCCCTGGTACTTGTTTTCTGTGTATATTTGATACGGAATTTAATTTACTACAGATAGATACACAATAATACATTGCAGATGTGCACAGTTTTATAACACCTATAATTCTTTACCCAGAATGTACCGAGAGTTATTCATAAAAAAAACAACAATTGCTTTAAAAAGAATTTCCGTAGTACACGTAATACAGTATATAAAATATGCACACACACACACACACACACACCCCACCACCACCACCACCACCACCACCACCACCACCACCACCACCACCACCACCACCACTACCACCACCACCACCACCACCACCACCACCACACCACACGACACACATGCACACACACATACAATGTCAACGATTTTTTCACCCGCCTCCCAGACCCTCCCGCCACACCCTTTGCACAACAACAAAAATTATGCATTCGTTCATCCAAAATGGGCCTGAAAACACATTTTCGAAAAGACCCTCCACAATTTATCACCAATCAACAATCGCCATACCTTTTTCACAACAGAAAAAAGCAACAATTATGCGTTACTTAATGGGGATCAAAATACATTTTAGAAACGTAAACATAAATGCGGTGGGTACTTAGATTCGGACAGAGCGACTATAATAGGTAGAGGGCGAATAAACACTCATTTATTAAGTGAAATTACCCTTATCCCCATCCTGGAAAAAAGGATGCATTCGTTCACGTCCTTCAAACATCCCTTGCAGTCGGCATTTTTAGTTTTGCCAATAATTGACCATGTACGCCTTCCCCATTCAAAATGGTCTAGTGACGCTCCTGACTAGAGGTCATGGGCTTCAGGGGGGTTCGCCCCCTGATCCACGATAAGGTATTATCATGTTTTAAAATGACCTTCTACCAATTCATATTGCAAAAATGTATACCTGCGGAAGTACCGATAATTTGGAAAACGAAGTTGTTGACAATTATTGTTGACTGTTTATTTTACTAGAAAAATGTCAGCAGAGAGTCAAAATAGGCTCCTTAAACCATGGACCTTCGTAGTAGGTCCATGCTTAAACCGACAGAACTCATAAGCTGACCCCCTCCATCCTGAAAAAAGGATGCCTTTGTTTACGCCCTTCGAACATCCCTTGCAGTCGGCAAATTGACCATGTACATCCCCCATTCAAAATGGTTTAGTGACGCCCCTGGCCTGAGTCATCAGCTTCAGGGGGCTTCGCCTCTTGATCCCCGACAAGTTATCATGTTTTAAAATGACCTGCTACCAAATGAAGCGGTGGTCTGTTTGTTTTTTCAAATTGTTGACTGTCCATTTTACAAAAAAAAAATTTAGCAGAGAGTCAAAATAGGCTCCTTAAACCGCTAGAACTCATAAGCCCCTCGACCCCACCCCAAATAAACCAATAATATTCCCAGGCACCTGCATGTGATGTCCCCCCTCCACATTTTAAAACGGATTTGCGCCCATGAAAATCACCACTCTGCAGCACATAATTATGCTGTACATCATACGTAACTTTGAAAATTCTACGCAATGATTATATTTGCCAATTATTTGTTATTCAGGTATCAGAATAAATATAAAGTAGACAAATAAAACACAAACAATATGCCAATTTTGCTTCGAATTACATAAATATCTACAACAATTTCTATCGGGTATGATTGTCTTCCGTGTAAAAATAAGATCTTTGTTTTGTCATGATGTAGGAATAAAATTATAATTTCTTCATAAATTATTATCAGTTTATTGGGTTATAGTAAAAAAAATTCTCCACATAATCTCACAGACAAGTTAGGGATGTATGAATTGACGGCTCAAGACATGACGTGTATTGTATTTATCATGGAGCTACAAAATAGCTCCATGATTATACAGTGCATTTCCATTACATTACTCTATGGAGAAGCTCCATGGTGCGGTCACCTCCCATATACACTCTTAAAAATTCCGGGTCAGAGTGACTCGGAAAAGGATCCGTTGGGGGCACACCCGGAAAAGGGTCAATTTAACCACATTCCGGGTCAAGGTTGACCAAAATATGAGTCAAACTGACTTGGATTTACACTGAACTCTACCTTAGAGTTCAGTGGATATATCGATGAATACCACAAAAACGGTTTTTATAGTTTATAGTTTTATAGTTTATATAGAGTAAACGCCTCCTTCGCTCCACATACCTATATCCAATGTAAAGCAAAGTGACATGGCAATAAATTTTAGGATATTCACAATAGTAAAGCGCCTTTAGAATTGAGAAAGAATAAAACTTAAACAGGCCCTGTCTAAATAATGGGCGTATAATAATATCCTATTTACTGCTGTCTTATATTGGAGGCACTTTCTTCTTCGCTTTTTGAAATCCATGTCTAGCTCGTAATCCTTTTTTATATCAATTAAGGTTTGTCAATGACATGCTGCATACGAGTATATATGCATACAATCATCGAATGATTGATTAACATTGTGAAAATTATCAAATAAAAGATACGCATAATATTTGAATGCATAAGTGAACTAGTGTATTGTGTCCCTGTGATTTGTAATGTTATGTACCTGTTACATTTTTTTTCTATTCTGAAGGGATCTTCAAATTATAAGTTACCTTATTACTTTGTGAAGATCCATCCATTCTCCATTATTTTTATCTTTAGCTATTTTTAACTGTGTATGAAGTTTGTTTGTCATCGTTGTTTATTATATTGTACATGCCTTTTTATCATGGAAGTGGAAAATAAAACAATTCAATTCAATTCAATTCAAATAAATGATTAACATTGTCAAAATGATCGAATGAGTGATTAACATTTTCAGCATCAAATAAATCAAACCACTCATTTGGTAGGGCGATGTGCACAAAATTTAAACAATCAGAAAACAGCCTAGGGCCTCTGTATAATTTTGTATCATACTTTGAAATTAATTAAAAATAATTTAGCCCCCTTTTTTCCAGGATTCGAGAGCCACATGTGTCTCGCAGTTGAAAAATAATTAAAATTTAACATTCAAAAAAAAAAAAAGTGGCCCGGAAAATTTTGCACATCATCTCGATTTCCATGTGGATTTTTCCCCACCATAAATGAATATTATTGGATACCGATTTTTTCACTCCGCCCCTTCACGCCTAATGTGCATGACAGCACTAAAAACCCCACACAATTATGTGGAAATCACTATTTTCATTTCAACCAGCAAAGAACGTTGTTGAACATCAAAATGGCAAAGACACCAAGTTTATTACTGTCGGTCTCCTACTCTTTCGTCGTTTGTTTAATCTTTCTTTTTGACGTCCGTGTTTATGTGGCCGGAGATGTCGGATGGGCTGTGCCGTACTACGAGGGGGAGGCGAGGGCTCTCGTCGACAAGCATAACGAGCTACGCAGTAGCGTCAATCCCTCAGCCTCAGATATGCAAGTTATGGTAATAATATTAATTTTTGTTACATATTTATAAGAACATTCCGAGGTGCAAACAAGTTGATCTAAATGGAAGCAGAAAAATCAAACGATAAAAACCCACACATTTAAATACATTGAAAGTTTTATTTAAAATTCTGTAATAATAATTCTGTAAATAACTGTATAGTTGTGTAAAAATTTCACAACGCTATTTACAATATGAACTACACAATTTCTGTTTATAAAATTTGTTCAAAAGCTCTGTAAATTATACACAGAATCTGTGTGCAATTGACTTCAAGCAAGAGATGTGTGGTATATACCCTCCTTACTCAAAAGTATTGCAACGTACACTATATAATGATGTCCCAGTGAAGTTATTTTTGGAAAACAAATCATTTGAAATGAAGTCAATGAATACTTCTTCCCCTTTCTTCTCCAAGGTGGAGAGATTATCCAATGCGGGCACATCCACGGCAGAGGGGCTGAAACACAAATTTGAACACCTTTTTGCTCTCTAAATGGGTCGGGTGTTTAATTCACCGTAGCATCGTAATTCGGTTTCATATTTCCTGTAAAACGGTTTGGATGGCTTGGAAAGACATAAACAAAAAGGGCAATATGTTACTCTGAAGCGATCTCAGAAAGAAGACCACACGCAGCGAAGAAGTAAAGTGCCTCGATCTTCAAAAGACAGTCGTAATGAGGATACGGCACGGCTACTAATTTAAGATTGTGGCCTTCGCTTCCCATCATCATATCTAATGATAAGAAAGTTCCATGACAGTAATTTTAGGTGTTTGTCAATAGGTAAACTGCTTAAGAATTGAGAAAGAGATAAGGATAATTAATAACTTGGAAAATGTCCTGTCTAAAATGGGGTGATATCTCACTGTCTTATGGAATTATGGGCGCGCTTTACTCTTCGCTGCGTGTGGTCTTCTTTCTGAGACAGCTTCAAAGTAACATATTGCCATTTTTTGTTTGATGGAAGTCTTTCGAAACCATCAAAATCGTTTCACGTAAAATATGAAACCGAATTTCGATGTTATGGTGAATTAAATACCACACCCTTATAGGGAGCAAAACAGTGTTAAATTTTGTGTTCCAGCCCCTCTCCCATGGACGCGCCTGCACTGCACAATCTCTCCGCCTTGGAGAAGAAAGGAGAAAGAATATTCATTGACATCATTTCAAATAATTTATTTTCCAAAAATAACTTCACTAGGACATCGTTATAGAAAGACCCCGTCAACTCAAAATGCATGCGTTATAGTGTATGTTGCAATACATTCGAGTAGGGAGGATATGTTATAAACAACGTTGTGCAATTTGTACACAACTATACTGTGGCAAAAATGAGGTTGTTTGAAATGTGATCTTCTCAATGATAATCACAAATCGGCATTACTTGTTCAATGATTGCAATCCTTCATATGCTCCTTTAACAAAATTTCACTACCCTTATACAATGAACAATCTTAAACAATGGGAATACCGTGGTAGTACCATGGTATTGACCAAAATACCATGGTATATTGGTCAAAACCATGGTATTACCGTGGCTCATTTTTGTAAGGGTAAAATGTTTTCTATCAACATAGCATGGGTAGTGCTACTTAGGAAGCGGTTATGTTTCGGAGTGAAAGTGGTGAACCCGTGGTGAACTAACCTCCCTACTCAAAAGTATTACAACATACACTATAGCGCATGCAATATGAGTTGAAGGGGTCTTTCTATAATATCGTAATGCAATTTATTATTGGAAAATAACACATTATTAATTTGAAAAGAAACCAATGAATATAATTTCTCCTTTCTTCTCCAAGGCGGAGAGATTATCAAATGCAGGCACACCCACGACAGAGGGACTGGAACATAAAAAATTAACATGTTTTCGCCTCCCTATAGGGGTGGGGTGTTAATTCACACTAGCATCGTAATTCTATTTCATATTTGCCGTCAAACGGTTTTGATGGTTTGGAAAGACTTCCTACAAGCAAAAAATGCCAATATGTTCCTTTGAAGCTGTCTCAGAAAGAAGACACCACGCCGCGAAGAAGAAGGCGCCTCCTATCTTCATAAGACAGTGATAAGGAGGATACGCCCCGTATTTTAGACAAGCCCTCTTCAAGTTATAATTTCTTATTCTTTCTGAATTCTAAAGGCTGTTTACTATTGTAAACATCCTAAAATTTACTGTCATGCGACTTTTCATTACATTGGATACAATAATGTGGAGAGAAGACCATCATCTTGAATTAGTAGCCTTATTCTCCTATGAAGATAAGAGGTGTTTTCTTCTTCGCGGCGTGGTGTCTGCTTTCTGAAACAGCATCAAAGAAACATATTGGCATTTTTTGTTAGTAGGAAGTCTTTCCAAACCATCAAAACCATTTGACGGCAAATATGAAATCGAATTACGATGCTAGTGTGAATTAATACCCCACCCCTATAGGGAGGCGAAGAAATGTTAAATTGTCGTGGGTGCGCCTGCACTTGATAATCTCTCCGCCTTGGAGAAGAAAGGAGCAATTATATTCATTGATTTTTTTTTCAAATAATGTGTTATTTTCTAATAATAAGCTTCATTAGGACATCATAAAAGAAAGACCCCTTCAACTCAAAATGCATGTGTTATAGTGTATGTGGCAATACTTTTGAGTAGGGAGGGTATGTAGCTAAAGAGGTGATTGTTCTCTTGTTATCTGTTGGAGAAGTTTTGTATAAATGTATATAACGTCTTAACGCACTCTGGCTGCTGATGAAGAGTGTGTGCTACTAAGTAATCTGTTTTCTTATCACTCACCTGCCGGGTATAAACACTATACAAAGAGTAAGTTCCCCTTTTTTCAAATTACTATAAGTTTTTAACGAAACAAATTTTGAGCCGAACAATTTCATAGGCATGATAGGGGTGTCCTTACATAATTGACTAAAGTCTTTGTGAGAATGCGATTGATCCGTAAGGTCATACATGAGTGAGCATGCATTAATGGCAGAATAGTCAATTTTCAAATGTCTCAGGAGTCATGCCAAAATAACAGTAAAAAATTGTATTTCTTGCTTTATTAGATTAAAGCGTGCACACACAACCCTGACATGGTTACAAAATCTAATGTTCGTAAAACATGTAACGATACATTTTGCTGAAAAAAAAACTATGCGATTTAATTTTTTTCAATAAACTTAATGAATTTTACATTTTCAAAATCTAGGAAGGATGAACATTTTTAAATTCAGCACACTGAATCGTAAAATATGTGGAAAGTGTCATGGTGAGGACCGTGAGGTGTAAGGGGGTTAAACGACATAAATGAAACATAATTTGTCAAAATCCTGTATCACAAATCCCCCAAAATGGCCCTTGTGAATGTTGAAAAGTGATATTTTCACCTTTAATTTGTGCTCACTCATGATGCATGCCTAGACGGATCAATCACATTTTCACGCAGAAGTTAGGTCAATGAAGGCAGAAGTACTTCTGCCTTCTCTCAAAAACTATTTCGTTAAAAAGTTATGGTATTTTGAAAAAAGGGGAACTTACTTTTTGTGTATAGTGTACAATACAAGGGCGTAGGCTGGTTTGGGCATGGGGAGGTGCACATCTTGGGGAGGTGGAACGGGGAGGTGCACATTTTAGGGAGGTGGAACTAAAGTTGAGAAAATCAGGCGTTGAAAGCAGAAAAGGTGGTGCAAATTTCTTTTTGCTTGCCAGGGGCAGAACTCCTCTGCCT
>JZLH01S0541070.1:32552-47213 GCA_001188425.1 Eucidaris tribuloides
TGTTTAATTTTATTCATTGAATAAAATTAGAAAAAATAAAATAAATTACACGGAACAAAAATATTCAGTAACCGATTTCACATATTATATATATTATATTACATATTTCACATCATATTCTCATACTTTCAGACCTGGGATTACGATATGGCGGCTAACGCCCAACAATGGGCCGAGAAATGCATCATGACGCACGGGACGGTAGGGAACACAGATGTGGGCCAAAACCTGTACTCCATTCAAGACTGCACGCATACATTACCAAACATCTACGACCCAATCAACGCGTGGTTTAGCGAAGAGAGTTTCTACGATTACACGAATACTTGCGAGAGCGGCAAAGTGTGTGCTCATTACACACATAGTAGACGGCGAGTTGTAATGTTCTTAAAATTTTCTGTAGATTTTGATTTTTTGTGCTATTTCCCCTATTTTGGGGGTGCTGAACACGAATCCACTTGTTGCCATTTTTCTAAATGACGTCCTCACCCGTTGCCATGGTAACGAAATATTTTCGTTAAAACAAAGTGTATTTCTCATTAAACATCGTAAAAACAAGATGTAAATGGCAAAATATATCAATTTAAACACATTTCTTCGATTGATGTAAAAATTCCCATCATCCGATGTCATAGTTACCTCATAACAATGACGGTTGCTATGGAAACGGCTGAATTTTGAGAAAAATAATGATATTCTCAGGAAAAATTATGAAAATATTATGAAAATATGATGTAAATCTAGGAAAAAATAATCATTAAAGGCTCATAACACAACTATCTGCATTTTTTGATAATTTTATTAGCTTCATGCCACATCGTTCCTGTTGCCATAGCAACAACATGACAATAACTGCTTCTAAAAGGAAAAATGACTAGCATCTCATTGAAGAGGGAATTTAACAGGAATAGTTGGGAAAGAAACACACTAGCTTAGTCAGCTTTTTGACTTTCTGATCACAATGTAGGTCGACTTTTTCAAAGACAGATTATATCAGAATCTTAATTATTTATGGTCATAGTTTCTTCCCAATTTGACGGTTGCCATGGAAACGCATGCCTAGATTTGGAGAAATTTATGATATTTTCATGCAAAATCGTGAAAACATATGACGTATATGTATTTTTGAAAGTATTTGCATTTCAGGTTTACAACATGACTATCAGCAATTTTTTGATAAATTTTTTCAGGCCACATCATTTCTGTTGCCATAGCAACAGCATGATAGAAATGTGTTTTTAATGGAAAAATGAGTATTTCGTCGAAAAAAAATCCCCCTCCCCCAAAAACAAATGTATAAAAACTTGTGCTTAGTCAGCTTTCTGACTTTCCGATTACGATGTACCTTTTGAAAGTCTGATTCAATCAAAACCTTAATTATCCATGGCCATGGTTACCTACCAATATGATGGTTGCCATGGAAATGCCTATTTTTTTGAGAAAATAATGATACTTTTATGAAAAATCATGAAAACATAACATATTTTTTTCAAAGTATTTGGAAAACAGGTTAAAGAAATGACTATCAGCAATTTTTGATAATTGTGTTCATGCCACCTCATTTCTTTTGCCATAGCAACAACAGCAAGAACTGGTTTTTAATGGAAAAATGAGTATTTTGTCGAAAAAATAAAATAAATCAAATTTATAAAAACTTATGAGTGATTCAGTTTACTGACTTTCTGATCACATGTACCTTTTAAAAGTCTGATTACAATTAAAACCTCAATTATCCATAGTCATGGTTACCCATAAAGTGCGGTATAAATAATCCAACTCTATGTGGTTACCTCACAATATGATGGTTGCCATGGAAACGCTTAAATTTTGAGAAAATGATTATATTCTATTAATGAATGAAAGGTTTGCAGAGAGAATTTAAGATGCAGAATAAATTTGCTGTTCATCTCTGTATTATCAAATTAATGATAAATTAGATCAAATGCTTGATCTGTTATTTTTTTAATGACTCAGAAAAAGATTGACCCAACAGGACTCGAACCCGAAACCCACCGACATCCGGCCAGCGGCACAACCACCAGGCCACGTTGGGTAACGGCAATGCCATGGCTTACTCGGTTACAAATACCCGAGAATCATGAAAACATGAAAACAAGCATTACAGGTTAACAACATGACTATCAGGAATATTTGATAAATGCGTTCATGCCAAATCATTTCTGTTGCCATAGCAACAGCATGATAGGAATGGATTTTTAATGAAATAATTGTATTTCATTAAAAACACACAAAAACAAATGGTTATAGTTACCTCCCAAAAATCTTAGGAGGGGTGATATCCGTCAGGGGAAGTTTTGCCTTTTAAGTTCCATTTTTGTAAACTAGCCAAAGAGCATCCAATACAACAAGCGGTGGGTGGGGCAGACGACAAAAAGCATTTTTGCCTGCCATTTTTTCTTGTTTACTAGCCAGACAGTTTCAGATCAGGAATAGATAATAAGAAATAAGAATAAACAGGTAAAGATGTTTAAGTATTTAATATTCTTGGACAAATAGAGTTAAACTTTATCTAAATTTGATTGAAATAATTATCCATAATATAATTCAGAGTGAGTTTTGTTTGATTTCTTGAAAATATAAGTTATAAGCATTAAAAATACTTGTACAATATACCCCGACCCCATAGCTTTTTGAAATTTTACCCCAAAAAAAGTAAGCGATTCGGTGCACATCAAAGGTAAAATTCTCAAAATTTCGAATGAAAGATAAACAAGAATAGTCTTCAGATATGGTGAAGTAAATCTCATAAATATAAGCAATACAAATGAAGAATAATATGAACATTTACATTGTAAAAGTTGACTGTGTTTATTCTAAAATAGTACACAAGTGCACTTACAAACGGGGAGGGTCTGGAAAGGGGTCCCCTCCCAGGATGAGAAAATTTGACATATTTATTTAACACCCAAAATGTTTAGTTTTAGGATCATTTTAAAGTGATAGGCTAACATTGTTTAGCTTCAATTTAAAAAATTGCCAAACTTTGATATCTGAGCTACATAGTAGTGTTCAAATGGACAAATAAACACCCTAGAATACAAAAGTTTGGAAAGTTACACTGCCAATGGCAAGTTATGCATGAATAAACAATTAAAACTCGGGGCGAGTTTTAATAGCCTAGGTGTACACACAGTAAGTCTATGGGAGAAAATGGGCAAGTGAATCTGGTCAACTTACGATTTTCACTTTTTAAAAGCACTAAATAATAATTTTGAAATACAATTTTTTCAGGGCTTCATTTTTAGACCTCCTTGAAGACACTGGTAGCATGGGAATCATGTGGCTCAGATTTTTTTAACTGTGGTAAATGTTAGCCAATACCTTTAAGACCAAAGAATTTTTAATGTTAACAATGACTGCATTTGAAAAGTGGCTAGTTTTGTAGACTGCTTATGTTGAAATAAAATATAACTTGGTACAATAGAATTGGTGTGACTGGGGCATGGGGAGGGTTTAGAAAGGGGTCCCCCTCCAAGGGTGAGGAAATTTGACATTTTTAACTTCGAGAATATAGACTTTTGGCCCAATTTTAGACGAATGCATCATGCATGATATTACTTTTTTACTGCAGTTGAAAAATGCATAGAAATTTTTGACTACCCTCTCTTGCCCAATGTATTGCAACATACACTATAATGCATACATTTTAAGTTGAAGGGTTCTTTCGATAATGATGTATTTGTGAAATTATTATTGGAAAATATCAAATTCTTTGAATGAAGTCAAGGGATATCATTTCTCCTTTCTTCTCCAAGGCGGAAAGATTATTCAATGCAGGTGCACCCATGGCAGAGGGGCTGGAACACATAATTTAATATTTTTTGGCTCCCTATAGGGGTGGGGTGTTTGTTTCACATTTGCATCGTAATTCAGATCCATATTCCCTGTGAAACAGTTTTGATGGTTTGGAAAGATTTCCAACAAACAAAAATGGCAATATGTTACTCTGAAGCGGTCACAGAAAAAAAGACCACACCCAGCGAAGAAGTAAGCGCGTCCTATCTCCATAAGACACTGGTTTCCATTTGATAGCTTTAGTAATATTTGACAGATTTTCACAAGATTTGGTATGAAGGTACCTGTACATGATATCAAAATACAGCCTACGTATGATTTAGGAGTCGGTATGTCAAGGGTCATATTTCAATAAGGTCATAAATAATTAAATGCTGAACTAGCTTTTTAACTAGTTTCCATTTGATAACTTTTGTATTGTTTGACTGGGTTTCATGAATATTGGTAATAACGTACATCATTGTATCACAATACAGTCTAAGTTTTTTCTGCAAATGAAGGTCAAACGTTATAGGTCATAACTCATTAAATATGTGAAAATAGCTAACTGGGTATTCAAAAGTGTGGTTTCCATTTGCTTTCTTTATTAATGTTAAACATATTTTCATGAAATTTTGTTTGAAGGTACATGGTATCAAAATACAGCCCATGTGTGATTTTGGATTATGCATGTCAAATGTCAATCGTCATAGCTCATTAAATATGTGAAAATATGTAATTACATGTTCTGTTTGATAGTTTTAGTAATGTTAGACAGAGTTTGATCTTCGAGTATGTAGGCCCAAAGGGCAAAGTTCAGCAGTCTTCATTGTTTACATTTGCCATTTGTAGCCAGCGAGAGGATGATACACTTTTGTTATTTAAAAAAAAATACTCATATTTTATTGAAAATCAATTCATAACTTGCTGTTCCTACGGCAACAGAAATGATGTGGCATTGACATAAGTATTAGTAACACTGATAATCATGTCATGTTTCATGATTTTTCATGAAAATAACATTATTTTCTAAAAAATTAGGCGTTTCCATGGCAACCGTCATGTTGGGAGGTAACCATGACCATGGATAATTAAGGTTTTGATTGAATCAGACTTTCAAAAGGTACATCGTAATCAGAAAGTCAGAAAGCTGACTAAAATCCACTTTTTTTTACTAATTTGGTTTTTTTTTGGGGGGGATTTTTTCTACGAAATACTCATTTTTCCACTAAAAACCCATTCCTACCATGCTGTTGCTATGCCAACAGAATGATGTGGCATGAACATATTTATAGAAAAATTGCTGATAGTCATTTTGTTAACCTGTAATGCAAATACTTTCAAAAATACATGTACGTCATTATCATAATTTTCTCAAAATTTAGGCGTTTCCATGGCAACCGTTTGATTGGAAGGCCGGTAACCATGACTATGGATAATTAAGGTTTTAATTGTTATCAGACTTTTAAAAGGTACATGCGATCAGAAAAAAAAAAACTGACTAAACTCAAGTTTTTACATATTTTTTTTGTATTTTTTCGATGAAATATTCATTTTTTCATTAAAAACCAGTTCTTATGTTGTTGCTATGGCAACAGGAATGACGTGGCATGAACACAATCATCAAAAATTGCTGATAGTTATTTTGTTAATCTGTAATCCAAATACTTTGAAAAAATATGTTATGTTTTCATGATTTTTTAAATTAAAAATATCACTATTTTCTCAAAAATTAGGCGTTTCCATGGCAACCACTCATGTTGGGAGGTAACCATGACCATAGATAATAAAGGTTTTGATTGAATCAGACTTTCAAAAGGTACATCGTAATCAGAAAGTCAGAAAGCTGACTTAAATCAAGTTTTTACAAATTTGTTTTTTTTGGGGGGGGGGATTTTTTTCTACGAAATACTCATTTTTCCACTAAAAACCCATTCCTACCATGCTGTTGCTATGCCAACAGAATGATGTGGCATGAACGTATTTATAGAAAAATTGCTGATAGTCATTTTGTTAACCTGAAATGCAAATACTTAAAAAAATACATATACGTCAGATGTTTTCACGATTTTGCATGAAAATATCATAATTTTCTCCAAATCTAGGCATGCGTTTCCATGGCAACCATCAAATTGGGAGGTAACTATGACCATAAATAATTAAGATTCTAATATAATCTGTCTTTGAAAAAGTCGACCTACATTGTGATCAGAAAGTCAAAAAGCTGACTAAGCTAGTGTGTTTCTTTCCCAACTATTCTTGTAAAATTCCCTCTTCAACGAGATGCTAGTCATTTTTCCTTTTAGAGGCATTTCTTGTCATGTTGTTGCTATGGCAACAGGAACGATGTGGCATGAAGCTAATAAAATTATCAAAAAATGCAGATAGTTGTGTTATGAGCCTTTAATGATTATTTTTTCCTAGATTTACATCATATTTTCATAATTTTTCCTGAGAATATCATTATTTTTCTCAAAATTCAGCCGTTTCCATAGCAACCGTTATTGTTGTGAGGTAACTATGAGATCGGATGACGGGAATTTTTACATCAATCGAAGAAATGTGTTTAAATTGATATATTTTGCCATTTACATCTTGTTTTTATGATGCTTAATGAGAAATACACTTTGTTTTAAAGAAAATATTTCGTTACCATGGCAACGGTTGAAGACGTCATTTAGAAAAATGGCAACAAGTGGATTCGTGTTCAGCACCCCCAAAATAGGGGAAATAGCATTAGAAATCAAAATCTACAGAAAATTTTAAGAACACCCCAAATTTGTGACAACTCGCCGTCTACTAACAGGTGAGTGCGATCATTTAGAATCCATTGATAGGAGAGACGACTTTGCCAGTTAAGAGGAATGTGAAGTTTAATACAGTCCTGGACAAAAGTTTGGAATATTTTTATTTCTTCATAGCCCTGTTTTAAAGTGCAGATTTCGTAGGATTAATGAGCAATCTCCCATGCAGAACAGATCATTACTAAGTTCAAATGAGCTCTTCTCAGTGGCGGCACCAGGGTAAAATTTTAGGAGGGGCGAAATTCGTCGGGAAAAGTTTGCCTGCCCCCCCCCCAAAAAAAAATACTAGCCAAACAGCGTCTGACAAGCGGGGGCCGACGACGACCTCCCCCCCCCCAAAAAAAAACAAACAAACAAACAAACAAACAAACAAACAAGTCTATGCCTCCAATTTTTTTACTAGCCAAATCAAATAACAATAGGGGGCGAAAGTTTCGAAAAACAGTAAAATTCCCGTCAAACCGCCCTGCCCCCCTGTGGCACCGCCTCTGATTCTACTTCAAGACAAGAAACATGTTCTTGATATGATTGAAAATTGCATTTGGTAAAAAAAAAAAACATATTCCAAGCTTTAGTCCATGACTGTATCTTAAAAGAATTCTGGTATAAAATTGTATAAAATGATGCCAAAAATGATATGCTTCACTCTCTTCACGTACTCTGATTAGTAGGCCTAACGTGGTAAACTTCTTCGCAACTCGTTTTATCATTTATCGTAATGTATTGAATGGAAACTATTACATGATTTAGTAAAATGTTTGAACTCTATCATATTATCTGCCAGTCCCTTCTCCCTTTAGGACAAACGAACGATTTTTTTTTCGAATATCAACAGTTTGAAAAGTTATCAGTTCTACTACGAGAATGGTATTATATTTACAATAGCATTTTTGTAGAAGAAGACGTACAAAAATATAAAGCATCTGGTCACGACACATGCGCATAGCCGTCACTTGAGCAATTTCAATGGGAAGGGAGGGGCATGGTCAATTTGCTTATACGGGCAAGAATGATATTGCACGGACTGCAAGTCTTGTTCGAAGGGTGGGGTCAGGAACAATAATTCGTGTTCAGGATGGGGGGAGGGGAGATTATTTTATATGTTACAGTCTGAGTAATTTCTTTAAATTGAAGAGTTTCAGAACGAGCAATTTTCGGAGCATTGCTAGATCATAAATTTATCTAAAACACAATAGACAGATTCATTTTTCCAAATTACCATATCTTGTGCTTTTAACTTTAAAAATTGTCTGAGACGCCAGAATTGGCGCCTGTCAGTATCACTATCCTACCTTTCGTGAGAGTATCAGCGTTTGGGTTAATGACGTCCGGTATTGATCCAACTTTTCTAAATTTCCGGAGGGGTTAACTGATCTCTTTCAGAGTTTGTGGACAATTTGCAATCGTTGTGACGACGTATTTATATAGTATCAGTAACGTGTTGCAGTAATGCCTTAGACGCCGATGAAGCAATAATTTGGGGCAAATTAAATATTAGTCGGTTTTACACTCCTACCCGCAACGATGACCAAGACACGACGTTTTTACATCGTAAATACTTCTGTGACGGTGCAATGTTTGTGTATTTTGGTTTAAATGAATGAAAGAGATTATTCAGAGCGGTGAAACGTGATTTTTTTTTCATATGAAGCCCTCTGTATTGTTAAGATCGCAAAAACTGCTGATCTGTAATTCTTAACAAACATGTCAGATAAAAATGAACCAGCGGGACTCGACATATCTATTACATTATATTGCTTTAATTTGTCGGAGTTGTCATTTTGCAGTTTCAAAGACAGTGATAAAATCGTTTGAAAGTGCAATATTCGCAAACTTTTTTTTACTTTAAAATGTTATTAGAATGTTTTGTGAACTTTTGTAAAAAAAAATAAGAACAACTCAACCAACCTGCGACGTGCAAATGTCGTAAAAAGTGTATATAAACGTGTTTAATGGTAAATTAACCCTCCAAAGTTCACTGGTTTTAATGAACCCGGAGAAAAAAAATAGGACATAAAGTAATGATACTGTATTTTGAAGTTATGAACATATGCCATTGCCTGTTTGTATGTGTGTGTGTGTGTGTGTGTGCGCGCGTGCGTGTGTGTGTATGTATACATGTATTTGTGTGCGTGTGTGTATGTATACATGTGTTTGTGTACGTGTGTGTATATATGTGTGTATGTGTAAATACGTGTGTATGTGTGTGTGTTTAAATACATGTATTGTATATACTTTTGTGTATGTATGTGTGTGTGTGTTTGTCAGTGTGTATTTGTGTGCTTACGTGCGTGTGTGTATGTATACATTTATTTGTGTACGTGTGTGTATATATGTGTGTGTATGTGTAAATATGTGTGTGTGTATGTGTGTGTGTTTATATACATGTATTTGTGTACGTGTATATGTATATATATATATATATATATATCATGTGGTGTGTGTGTGTGTGTGTGTGTGTGTGTGTGTGTGTGTGTGTGTGTGTGTGTGTGTGTGTGTGAGAGAGATAATTCGTTCACTTGCTTTGCCCGGAACCACCACCAGGCCCATAGGCGGGCCCTGACCCACTGCCAAATGAAGCAGATAAATCTCGGCTTCCAGAAATTGGTCCCCCCCCCACGTTTCAAAATGGATTTGCGAGCCCATCCAACACACCACAGCAACACAACAACCGCGCTGGCACACACACCCAACTATGCACACACACACACACGTTGTAATATACTTCTCCGTTGTCTGTGGCGATGCACATATTTGAGGAATGTGTGGAACCCAGTGCACCACACACACACACACACACACCACGTTATGGTAGTTCCAATTTTCACAATATTAATAAATATTTTAGAGGCAGGGATTGTCAATTTTAACACGTTACAGCGGAGTTTCATAAAGCTGGGTGATTACATGCACCTCGGCGGGAGAAGGCGTGTGGGAAACGCGGGAAACGGTGGCGAGTCCCATCTCCCGCCATAAGCGCGAGATCCACCAAATGCGAGAGGGTTTACAACACTGTACACCTGTAAAGGCTTCATACACATCAAGTTTTTCGTCAATTAATGTGATGTCAATTAATTGATATCATAATTGACGAAAAAGTGATTGTTGTATGGGGGCGTTAAACCCACAAGACCTTTATGGTGTGGCACAAACTTTCGAACAAAGAATCTTGATCTCTATGCTCTTACGAAAAAGAAAAATAATAATTTATGACATCTAACAATATGGACTATAGGCCTGCAGTCCATTAAAGGCCAGAATTCGAAAAATGCTTGTGAGAGTTTCGCGCTCTTACAGAGTTTCGGGGAAACACAAGACCTTCACTGCAGGCTGTAGTGGATCCTTATCGTTGCAGTTATCAACATCAAAGGCTAACCGCTCCTACCAATTCCAACAGAAGTGCGCGCTTACAGTCTGAGCAGTAGCTTGGCCCTCGTCTTGTCGTAGGCAGGGCTGCATGCAAAAATTGCGGGAGTGGGGGAGGGGGCAGGGGGCTGCCGCCTATTTTTTGAAGTAATGAAAATCAACTGTGGATTTATCGGCTTTTTTAACTAAAAAAAAATAAATCTCCTCCCTATTGGTTGTAATTTGAAGGTATTTCTTTGAAAGGTTTTGTTGCGCGGCCCACTGCCCCCCATTCCCCACCGACCCGCCCCCCGTTTGTCGAGGGTTTACTTGTCATCGTGGCTGTAAATTTTGGGACAGGCAAAATTCCCCGAGTTTTTCGCCCCTCGTAAGATTTTAACCCTGGCGGCCGCCCCTACGCATGATCTATTTTTGGGGCGAATCGATTTTCTGATGTCACGTGTTCTACAAAAAGATTCGAGATGTAAGCGTTGTAAAGAGATAAGGAGGTGAATAATAGTCTCATAAAAGGAGGGTATTTTGACGGTAATAGAACATTTTGAAGAAAAGTACAATACGCGTACCGGCGGGTGGGGTTTTGGGTGTCATACACCCACCTTTTCCCTAGGAATCACGAACCCCTTTTCACGAATCACTCCCCCTTTTTTCGTCAAAAGGGGGGTGTTGAAAAATGTGAAATCAACATGGAAACATGAAAGCAAATGTTGATTTTATTTGGAGCCTTGGATTGGATATAAACAAAATTCGTCACTCCGCCCTCCTAGACATGTGCCCCCCCCACCCCCGAGCGATATCGCGCGCTGGCTGTGAACCGCGATATAATTTGGAACGTGGGATATTGAGGAGAGAAAATTAATTTTGGTGACATACCCCACCCCCGCCCGTCCGCGAGCGAGTTTCCGGGCTGGTGTGACCAGGAAATTGTGGACCTTGGATTGGAGAAAGAAAAAAATTTCGCCTACCCCCCCCCCCCCCCCCCCCCCGAGCGAGTTTTTCGGCGGCTTGGCGTAACCAGGAAAAATTTTGGACCTGCGAATTTCGAGAAAAAAAAAATGGTCACTACTCGCCCCCCACCCCCCCCCAGAGCGAGTTTTCGGCGGCTGCCGTGACGAGGAAGAAATAAACATGGGATTTTGGCCGCGATGAAACACCCCCCTTGGCAAAACCCTGCGTACGCCTTGCGAAAGTTTAAATAGCAATTGGAGAGTGTGTCCAAAGACAGGAGTAACCGTGCCAAAAAGACTGTTGTGTTTAGTGTCTGTATCACATAAACTTAGGGCGGGTACGGAAACATAATTTAATGACGACTCATTCCTATTTTACTTGTGATTTGTGGGATACCCAAACAAAGGAAGGGAACAAAAATGTGTGTGTCCTGTCACAAGTCATGGGTAATGTGCAGTTTCCATAGTTTATTCACGACATTTTACGCTCTGACAGTTATAACCGTCTGACATTTTTATCCCCTGACATTTTCAACCTCTGACATTTTTACCCGTCTGACATTATTACCTCTGACAATTATTACCTTCTGACATTTTTACCTCTGACATTATAACCTCTGACATTTTTACCTCTGACATTTTTACCTCGACATTTTACCTCCTGACATTTTTACCTCTGACATTTTACGCATCTGACATTTATTACCGTCTGAACATTTTGACCTTTCTGACATTATGAACTCTGACATTTTTACACTCTGACATTTTAACCTCTGACATTTTTACATAACAACGAGCCAGTTCAATAGGGTCATAATAATTAAATGCTGACGAGCTTTTTAACTATTCCATTTGATAACTGAAGTATTGGTTTGACTGGGTTCCATGAAAAATATGGTAATTAAGTACATCATGTATCACAATACAGTTTTTTTTTCTGCAAATGAAGGTCAAACGTATAGGTCATAACTCATTAAAATATATAAAATAGCTAAGCTGGGTATTCAAATGAATGAATTTCCATTTGCTTTCTTATTAAATGTTTAAATATTATTTTAATGAAATTGTGTTTGAAGACACATGGCATATCAAAAACAGCCCATGTATATTTTGGATTATGCATGTTCAAATGTCATCGTCCATACTCATTAAATAGTGAAGAAATAGGTAATTCATTTCCTGTTTGACTAGTTTTCAGTAAATGTTAACAGAGGTTTGGGATCTTCGAGAATGTAAGGCCAAAGGCCAAAGTCAAAGCATCATCATTGTTTTACATTTGGCATTTGGCAGAGCGCAGCGGAGGGAGGATACACATTTGTTATTAAAAAAATACATAAGATTTTATGAAAAATCAATTCCTAAACTCGCTTGTTCATTTGCAACAGAAAATGATGTGGCGCATAACATAACTATAAGAACGTTAAACCTCATGTTGTCAATTTGACTGAAAACACTTTCAAAGTGTTTACCGTTAACGTTTACAAGATTTTTGCAGAAATATATTATGTTGCCTCAAAATTTATTCAAGCATTTCCATGGCAACATCATGTTAGAAGGTACTATGACCATGATAAATTAAGTTTTAGATTTTAGATCAGACTTTAAGATGGATACATCGTGATCAGAAAAGTCCGAAAGTTATAATTTTTTTGTTTGCACATTTCTTTCTGTTTTGAATATATTTAACATTCAGCCATCTCTCCGGCGAAGGGCGGATAGCTACCTTTCTATTGTCCTTGCTTTTGTTGATGTTTTTTCAACAAGTATTTCAAAAATCAATTCCTATACGCGTATAAAATATGGTAATCAGAAATGATGTCTGGCATGAACATAACTATTGGTAACAACTGTATAATCATCGTTGTAAAAATATGTCAAGTGTTCATGATTTTTCATGAAAATAATCATTATATTCTCAAAATTAGGCATTTCCATGGCAACTGTCATATTGGGAAGGGTAACCATGCCATTGGATAATTAAGTTCGATTGAATCAGACTTCAAAAAGGTATCATCATAATCGAGAAAGTCAGAGAAGCCTGACTAAAATCAAAAAAATTTGTTTTAGGATTTTCTACAAAGTACTCATTTTCAATTAAAAACCCCATTCCTACCATGGCTGTTGCTATGGCAACAAAAATGATGTGGCATCGAACATATTGTATAGAAAAAATTCTGATAGTTCATTATTTTTTTTTTTTTTTTTTTTTTTCTTTTTTTTTCTTGTTGTTAACCTAGTAATGCAAAAGTACATGTACGTCATTAGCATAATTTTTCTCGAAAGTGTAAGCGTTTTCCATGCAACGCGTTTTTGAATTAAGTGAGGTAAGCATGACTATGGAAATTAAAGGTTTTAATATAAACAGGACTTTAAAAAAATGAATTCTCAAGTTTTTTACATATTTGGTTTTTTTTGTATTTTTCGAACCGAAATATTCATTTTTTCATAAAAAATCGCAGTTTCTATGTTGTTGCCTATGGCAACAGGAAAATGACCTGGCATGAACCACAATTATCAAAATTGCTGATAGTCATTTTGTAATAGTAATCGCAAATACTTCGAAAGAAAATATGTTATGTTTCATGATTTTTATATCATCTTATTTTCTCAAATTAGGCCATCTTCAGTGGCAACCACTCATGTTGGCGAGGTAACCATGACCATGAATAATAAAGTTTGATTTGAAGTCAGACTTCAAAAGGTGCATTGTATCAGAAAAAGTCAGAAAGTCAGAAAAGCGACTAAGCACGAAGTTCTACACATTTGTTTTATTTGGGGAGGGGGATTTTTTTCGACGAAATACACATTTTCTATTAAAAACACATTTCTATCAATCGCTGTGCTATGGGCCGCAACAGAATATGAGGTGGCCTGAACAAATGATCAAAATTGTGATAGTTCGTTTGTAACCTGAAAGTGCAAAGTACTTAAAAAAATTACATACTCATATGTTTTCAGAGCGAATTTGCGTGAAAATAAAATCATCATTTTTCTCCCCAAAACTCTAAGGCATACGCTTTCCATGGCAACCGTACCAAATTGGAGAGGTAACATGACCATAAATAAATAAGTATCTGCATATATCTTGTCTTTGAAAAAACTCGATCTACATCGTAATCAGAAGTCAAAAAGCGACTAGCTAGTGTGTTGTTCTTCCAACAACTATTTCTTGTTAAAAAATTCCCTCTTCAACGAGGTGCTAGTCCATTTTCCTTTGAAAAGCAGTTCTTGTTCATGTTGATGCATGGCAGACAGGAACGATGTGACATGAAGCAATATCAATTATCACAAATTGCGAATATTGTCTTATGAAAGCCTTAAATGATTATTTTTCCTAATTTACCATTATATTTTCTAATTTTCCTGAGAATCAATTATTTAACTTTCCTCAATTCAGAACCGTTTCCATAGCACCGTCATTGTAGAGGACCCTGAATCTATGACAACGGATATGGAATTTTTTACATCAATCATGAAAAAATGTGTTAAATTGATATATTTGCACATTACATCTTAGTTTTATGAAGTTTAATGAGAAATACAGCATTGTATTTAAAGAAAAATAGTTCCGTTGCATGGCAACGGTGAAGACGCTCATTTAGAAAATGGCAACAAGTGGATTGCGTTGTTCAGCACAACGCCAAAATAGGGAAAATAGCAAACAAAAAAATCAAAAATCTACAGAAATTTTAAGGACACCGGCCAAATTTGGACAAACTCGCCGTCTACTAATGAACTGTATCTAAAAGAAT
>JZLH01S0541137.1:29259-39650 GCA_001188425.1 Eucidaris tribuloides
GAGAGAGATTAGCTTGGGTCTCTTCTCATGTCGAATACTGTAGTGATATTATTTTTGTTTTTTAATCGTATTTTAGTAGAAACTCATTAAATAGTCAATTCTTAGTCAATGGTTGCAAAAGCCGCTCTAATGCAAACATTTCTAAAAAGTCAAGAAAATACACGCAAATTTGTGCATTAGAGGAGAATAACAATTCTTATTTTGTAGTTTTAAGTATGACACCAGAAATGTTATTCTGAAGTTTAAAATATAAAACCTTAGTAAATTATTTCGTTTTTTTTGTCGTAATTAAATCTAGTCTAACCAGCGTAAGTGCAAATCATATACAGTCTAGTTATTTTGTTCTCAAATTGGCAAAATATATTCAAGAGTCATGATTTAATTTAGTACAGGTAAAGTTGGTAAGAAAGCTGGTAAAACATACCGGAAGTGAAATTCATCTTGTTACTAAAATATGAACTCTAATTGAAGCAAAGTAAAAGGAGTGATTTGTTATTCTCAGCAAATGTATATTTTTAATTGCAACATGCAAACGGAGAAATTATACAAGTAAAATTAATTTGTTAATTGACAAAGTTCATGATGTTGGTAAAACAATGAATTGTGTCGGAATGGTTTTACATTTTTATAATTACAAATCATTTATTGTGCATTCATTTGTAAGAATGGTATAATTGTTATACTAATGGAGGAAATATTATTAGAGTGTTTTATTTAACCTCTGTATGTTAGGGACGAGCTGGCTCGTGGCTTGGCACCTCGCCTCCAATGTGTCATTCGTCGACGCTTAATTCCTTCGTCGCTGAAGGTGATTGACAATACTGGTCGACGCCTTTCCCTCGTCGCCGAAATTGAGTGACATGCGCCGTCAGTGCGTCTTCCCTGGTAGACGCCCGCTCCTTTCATCTGGTCGACGCTCAACGTAGTGACTGACGCTCGCCTGTCGACACTCGCCTGGTAGACTGATACGCTATATACTGGTCGAGGCCTGTATGCTGTTTGTCGTTGTTGTCGCCCATGTCGCCACGCGAACTTTCAGTCATAATGGATTGACGTGCTTCAATTGTCGCTAGCCCAACTGTGCAAGCGAGAACTGAACTGAACTCAAAGCCACTAAACCTGAGTGCTATTGTTCCGTATCTTTTTTGTTGAATTAAGTTGAACAAATAATTAAGACTTGTACCGTATATAGTAAAAATACAGCAGTTTTGGGTAATTCAATAATTTGGAAATGATAACTTGAATTTGTAAATGGTAGGCCTATACTATGTAAATTGAAGTTGATTATTTGGAACCAAAATTTATTCACTGAAAGTTCTGTTATGTACCATGAAAGATTTATAAAAATAGTGCAACTACCTGTTTATTTACTTAATAAAGAGCATGAATTAATTGTATTTGAAAGAGTGCAAGTGTCATATTGTGTTCTGGCAAACACACTATATTCCGAACACAACTTATCGTTAACCGGGTAAAATGACAAGTACCAGAGTTGACAACTGGCACAAGCACAACAGAAAAATTTACTTGACTGAATATTGATAAAGAAAACATACTAATTTAAACCACTGAAGTTTCTTCATGGCATTGGCAATTTGTTTTTGTAATTGTGGGGGTTGCAAAAGGATTGATTTATGAATCAAAGTTTTTTTTTTAATTTACAATAGATACTTCTGCACAATTCCTGCTTATCAATTGTCATCAATGACACATGAATTGGAACAGGCACATAGACACATGACACACAGTTGATGTTTTACACTCAAGCTTCCTAACCAAAAACAGAAAATTAAGTACAAAAAAATAAAAATGATAAAATTAGTAAAAGTGAAATTAATATTTTGTTCGCTTTTCGATACATTTTTGAACAATTTTCCTCATTTGACAGTCAAATATTTACTTTCCTATCGAGCAATGAATATCTACTCTTTGATTTTTCACTTGCCCCACATGAAATCTTACTTGCCTTGGGCAAGTGGGCAAGTGCTAGTTAGCCCTGCGTAATATAATGTAGTGACACATAGTATGGGTGTCAAGAGTAAATTACTGCAATATGTTGGGTTATCACAACTAACACTTTATCAGGCATTGTGGGTGAAATGTACAGTTTGAAGTCATAGGGGGAGCTATTGCATTATGCCTCAAAGTGGACCATTAAAGACACTATATAACACTGTGGAAGACCCGTTTAAAAAATTGTCGAACTTTGCTATCTGACATATCTGACAGTGTTTGAATGGACAAATAAACACCCTAGAACACAAAATTTTGGACAGTTATGCTGTTACTAGTACAATATGTGCAGATACAAATTGGCATATTAATTTTATATCGGGCGATAGGAAATTCTGCAACACAGCAGTCTATGGAGAAAAGCTGGAATGGTCTCTCAATGATTTTCGCTTTTTTAAGCACTTAATGATTGTTTTACACTGCAATTTTTTCAGGGCTTCATTTTTAGACTGTATCAAAGACACTAGTAGCATGGGGAATCATGTAGCTCAGATTTTTTAAACTGGAAACATTGTTATACAGTACCTTTAAAGGGCAGTAGCAAGAATGGGAGAAGTAAAAAAAAAATGTCTTTAGAACCGAATAAGTTGAAACATATACCAGTATATATGTACACTAACTTGAATGCATATTTGGGCCAGAAGGATTTGTCTTGAATTTGTTATTTTGAGGAAACATAAACATTCATTTAATAACCGTGATTAAATTTGTACCCATAGAAAGCTACACAACAAATTTAAACCTCACAATTGTTTCAGATAATTTTACAACAAACAAGAAATGTTTGACTGTGAAATTTCCATGTCAAAAAGCTTAAAGATTGGGTTCAAGATTTATTATTTTTTTCTCATAAAACAACAAGTTCGTGGCATATGATCTCAAACATTTTGCACACCATTTATTTGTACTTAACTACCGTTTGGTAATGATATTAAGGAAAGTGATGGACTTACAAATCCTGAACCGTATCTTTAACTCTTAACATGCCACAGTCGCAGATCTGCACCACATAATACACAAAGTCCATAGAGGCTTAAATCCTCTGGCATGGAGTAAAGTATACTTGATTCTGTGTGTCGTCATGTATTAAATTGAGCACTACTTCCAATCTTGTCATTTCTGTTTAACAAAAAACATTTTGAGCTTCCATAAATGAGAAGCTATATGACTATTTTGAATTAAAATTTATATTTGTTGTGTTTAGAGATTGTTTTTTTTTTTAACCAAGAATGAGCTCAACAAGCAATAAGCTAAAATCATTATGTAAAGATTCAATTGAGCATGTCTTCACATCTAATAGTAATAATGGTACATACAGTCTTGGGGATAGAAGTTAGTCTATTTGAAATTTGAATCGAGTCCAGCATTGTATGATTTTTTTTGAATGTAAATGTGTACACAATGTTTAACCCGTTGGAGACAATTTGATTTCACTATAACACACATTTTCCATAAACCTCAACACGAGTTAGTTTCCTATGGGTTAGACTAGTCTGACTGCCAGACATTTGTTTTTCATCATCAAGACTTGCCAGATGAAAAACCATTTGTGAAATTGGACCAGTGGCAAGCAACCTTGCAACTTGTAAAATAACTGTCTAAATCCACCAGCAGCCCAAAAAGATCGAAAAAGAGTTGAAAGTAATCGTAGCAATTTTGCAATAAAATGGTTTCTTTCAGCGAGTCCTTAAAGGTTAGTGACATGATTGGTAACACTTAAAAATGGCTCAAGAACCAAATGAGTTGAAATACATACACCAGCTGGAGTGGATCTCCCAGCTGGAAGGAATTGTCTCTAATTTGTTTACTTAAGGAGAATCAAACACGAACACTAATTCTATCGGGGCACGATAAAAATAGGACCCATAGAGAGCCACACAGCAGGTTTACCTGCCATGAGGAATATTGACATCAGTTATTTTAGAATGAGTCAATGTTGACTACAGGATTTTCGCAGGAGAATCCTTGCATAGTTTACTTGATTCTAGAGTAGTTTCATCCTAAGTTGAGGGCTACCCCCAATCATGTCATTTACCTTTAAATGAATGTTGCAGGCCTATGATTGGCTGAAAGTGTCTGATGAACATTGAAGTACATGTGACTCAGAAAAGAGTGTGGTAACTAGACTAGACTAGACTAGACTGGCATGAGTAAACCTGGATATCTACTAGACACAAGTCAAATCAACTAGCATTCCTTGCATTCTTACCCCCAATGACCCAGCATGCGGGTCAAACTACAAGCACTCAGGTCAATAGAAGGTTGTGTTGTGATGTGGGTGTGTGTGTGTGTGTGTGTGTGTGCAGGCGTCTGTGTATGTGTGTGTTGTGTGTGTTGTGTGTGTGTGTGTGTGTGTGTGTGTTGTGTGTGTGTGTGATGATGTGTGTGTGTGTGTGTGTGTGTGTGGGTACATATGTACATGTATATGTTTGTATGGTTTGTGTTTTTTGTGTGTGTACATGTGGCATGTGTGTATGTGTCTGTGTATGTGTGTACTTTCTATCTGTGAAGAGTACTACTTTTGTCTGCGTTGGTGGCCTGCGTGTAGTATAAAAGGTGTGTAAATTATACTTGAAGTCTGTACTTTACATAATATCTTCTTTTTTTTTAGGATTTAAGTCATCAAAATTTGTCTGGCAGCTTTTGAAACATGAAGTTGAACTTCAAGTTAGTGTAATTAAACCCTCACTATCAATGTAACAAAAATGCATATGTTGCAAAAATTTCAATTTTAAGCCACCCCTCCCCACCCCCTCCCCACCCCCACACCCACCCTTCCACAAAAAGATAAATAATCGAGGGTGCATGGGCACTGTGTCTTGACACAGGTAACGAAGAAAATAGGCGAGTTTCCTAATTTTCCAGGAAAACACAGGTTGGGTTCATCACTATAGAACTAGATTGACAAGAAAACATGAACTGTATAAGTGCCAGCTTGTCAAGTGCTGTTCAGAGAAAACGGGGGGGGGGGGGGAAGGTAAATGTAGGGAAAATTGTATGTCAGTAGTACCAGTGGTTCAATGTTGAGCCAAAGCAGTTTGATTGATGACCTGAAACTAGTAACCTGTAACCATTTCAGTGAAAGTAAAATTTGGGGTCAGTGGTTTAAGATTTTTTCCAGGAAATTTTGCACTAACTTGATATAGTAGTACTAGTCAATTGCCCCTGTGATAATAGACAAGCAAAATTTTGTTCCAGATCTCTTTCACAATTGGTTGAGTTGACATTTGACACAGGGTATTGCAAGAAAATGTATACATATACTCGTATATATTTTCAATGAATTAGTTTCAAGTAAATCTTTACAAAGATTTTAAACTGTAGGCTGAGAGTCATAAAGGTACATGTAAGTTATTGTCAATAATCATCTTAAATTCTCTCTGCAAAACTTTCATTCATTAATATCATTCGTTCCTACTGGGGTCTTATTAAATATTAATGAGCTGAAACGTAAGGACTGATTTTCGGGTATTTGTAACCAAGTAAACTGTGGCCTCACCATTACCCAGCATAGCCTGATGGTTGTGCCGCTGACCCTGACCACATATCAGTAGGTTTCAGGTTCGAGTCCTGTTGGGCCACTCTTTTTCTGAGTCATTAAAAAGGATATCAGATCAAGTATTTGATCTTATTCATCATTAACTTGATAATACAGAGATGAACAGCAAACTTGTTCTGCAATGATAAATGTAGTATGTAAAGACAGGGCACTTATTGTTTGTTGCCAAAATGCGTCAATGTGTGTTTGTGTGTAGCCTACTTGTTTGTGTATGTTTACATATGTGCTTTGTGTGTATGTATTGTATAGGCTAACATCACCGATGTGTTTTGTTGTTGTTTGTTTTACATTATGTATAATGTTTTTTGTTTTTTGTCTGTGGGGTTGATGTTTAGATTACATGTATATCCATGCATGTGTGTGTATAGTATGTGGGTGTCTTTGTGCGCATTAAGTGGCGTACATATTTGTGTTTACTTGTTTGTCCAGGAGCCTTTACGTTTGGTATATCATGTTTTATAGATTCAAAGTTACAATCTAATTTGAAGAAGCAGACAGGATGACAGCTTGTAAGCAAAAGCTAGTAATTGTTTGAATGTCAAGCACTCTTAGATACATCGCAGGCAATATCGCTGATTGTTCCAGGTCTGGAGAGTGCATTTTCAATATTCTAAATTTTTGTATCAATAAAGATTGCAATTTGCTTGTCAGGGCAAATGCACATATATGTGTGTAGACTTTAGCCTACAGGTCTGTCATAACATGTAATATCTCTTTCAAAATGTGCTTTTTAAATGTTACAATTTAGTGACTGTTGTGTCTGTGTGAGTAAAGGGAATTAGTCCCAAAATCTTTCAAATAAGGAACAAACTGAACGGCATTTCGTCAATAAATACCTACGTTCATTGATTTTTTTTATGGCATTCAAGCTATAGCATGTATTGTTTAAATTATCTTTAAAGACATCTGTTCAAACAGTTGTAATAAAAGTAGTAAATAAGATAAGTAAATAAATAATAAATAAATAAATAAGATAAATAAATAAATAAATAAATAAATAAATAAATAAATAAATAAATAAATCAAATAAATAAATAAATAAATAAATAAATAAATAAATGTTTGTTGGAACGTTGGCTGTTTAAACAATGAGTTTTTGTGTCCACTGGCCCCAGAATTGCAATATTCATTGAATAAGTAAAAAGAAAAAGTATGTTTATATCATTGCATTTAGTGCAAATTCAGTGTAATAGTTGTGATTTCTTCAATTCTGTTAATATTGAACAAATATTTGTTATGTTTGTGTAAATGCAATGGTGTAAATTTTCCCCATTATATACTTTGAACTTTGTTATAACTTTCTTTCATAAGGTGTACTTATTTTACAAGCTTGCTTTTTGATAGCGTGTTCCTGATAATATTCTATACTCTATTGTAATTTTTAGGCAAATATTGAAACAAATGTGAATTGATTTGGAGTGAAAAGGTCCAGAAGAGGTTATCAGATATATAATGTCAGTTTGATAAACTTTGGGTCTTGAATCAAGTTTGAACACGTACTGTGATCTAAACATATGAGGCATCATGTATCGTCGGGCAACGCGTGAGTATGTACGTCAAGGCATCGTTTAACCAGTTATAATTTTTTTTTTTAAATAACTAAATGTAGGCCTATGTAGTTCTTCATGCTATTGGTGTCTCTGAAAAGGTATAAAACTGAAGCCAGAAAAAATTGTACTTCAAAATTATCATTTAGATCTTTAAGAGAGTGAAATTTATGAGTGACTGATTTTACCATAGTGGTATGTAATGGTTTCCCCCTTTATAAACTCCTGTGTTACAATTTAGGGTCCACCGAATATTTAAATCATGTAGTATTCTAGCACTGTCATGTACAGTATCTAATTTTGACTTTTTTTTTGGGGGGGGGATGATTGAACCTCCACTATGTTAAAAATGTTTAGAAACAAATGTCAATGTACTCCATCCATGATATTGAAAATTTCATGGATTTCCATTGATACATGTCTTAGGAAACCATAGCAACCATAAAATGAAATGCCAGTACATTTTGTGAAACCTCTCCTTCGTAGCACCCCCACAGACAATCCATTGCATATTATCATTTATCTTTTGTATACCTTCTCCCTTTCGGAAAATTGTCAACTGACTGTCTGTGTCCATGCTGTGTCTAACCAGGAATCAGACTTTACCTTAGATTTGAAAGTCACTGGGGCAGTCTGGAAACTGGTGAATACAAAAAAAACATTGCTTTTCATGTCAAAACGAAAGCAGTATCTTGTAAAGCCGAGCGTGAATCACAGTTTACAGAGATCCAGATCCTTTTCAAAGTTTTTCAGTTATACCCTCAAAGAACCAACCAACCATTGCAACTCTTGGTATGTTCCATTACTCTTTAGTGCTCTTTTTCTTGTAGTTTGTTATGCAACAAATGGTTTTAACAGATCTACAATAGTGGTTAGGGAATTGAGGAAAAGTACTGATAGGCTAGTCTTGTTCACAGACCTAATTTGTGGTTGTGCAGGCCACCGATCCACCAGTATTATCAATATGGGTTTTTCTGATTTGCATAAATGTGGAAAATATTGAATGTAATTATGTGTCATAGGGATGTGGCACAGTAATATCAAAAGAAAACAGTTTCTCTTGAAATTGTAACAAAATTCAATTTATGGCTCAATTGTGATCATATTAGTCATGTGTATATTGCATGTGTTTGTGACTGTAAAGTCTGAGGATATTTTGCCAGCACATTGAAAAATTGATACAAAACTAAGTGCCCTTTCTTTACATTTCAGCTCATCACACTATATTGAATATTTTGTTCCAAATTTATTTTGCATACCTATCAATATTTTGTTAGTTGTTACAATCCGACAAGGTAAGATCTAATAAGAAATCTAGAAATCTGTACAAATACATAGGAAAATTCGATTTTGAATTATGTTTTGTTAATTTACAGATCTATTATGTAAGCCAAAGATATGATGACACAGAATACACATATTTATACAATATACATGCACATAAAATAAACTTGGCAGAAATACACAAAAATAGAAAATCTTCTGACTCGCAATTGGCTGTTTGTGGCTACTGCTACTGATGATGATAATTATGATGTCACTGATGGCCATGACGACGACGATGATGGTGATGATGATGATGATGATGATGATGAAAAAGAGGATGATGAAGATGATCATGATTATGGTGATGATGATAATGACAATTTTGATACAGATGATATGATGGTGAGGATGATGATGATGATGATGATGATGATGATGATGATGATGATGATGATGATGATGATGATGACAATTTTGATACACATGATATGGTGAGGATGATGATGGGAGGAGGATGATGATGATGATGATGAAAAAGAGGATGATGAAGGCCCGGTGATGATCCTGATTATGGTGATGATGATAATAACAATTTTAATATAGATGACGATGATGATGATGATGATGATGATGATGAATTTGCTTCAAAGTGGTAGAGAATCTCATGTAGACTTGTTTTCATTACAATGTATTTTATCTTGTTGCTTCAGTATCCCTCTGGACTAGTTATAAATCAAGAACACAGTCTCAAAGCATATTTTTTGAAACATTATTTTTTTAAAGCGTATTATTTCAAACTTGTGTAGCATTGGGGAACTGGAACCCCCTTTCCTGATGAACTCCTAGATATGCCCCTGTAAAGTCAAGATGATGCACCAATGCAAGATGGTTGATTGAAAGTGAGAAGAGTTGTGGCCTGTTATTTCCAGGAATTAAGTAAGGCTAGTAGTCATGTCTGCATACTTTATGAACACTTTCAGCGAGACAACGTGATTGAAGTTGTTCACTTTGACCAGAATAAACGTAATCTTATTCTTAACAGAAGACTCAATATCATTTACAGAAACCAAGAAACTTGGTTGCAAGTTGTGATGTGCATCTTAAATTTGATTAAAAGGCATGAAACAAACATTGAGAAGATATTGTGGAATGTATACATGATATATATGGAATACTTGCATTAAAAGTAATTACTGTTTGGATTAAGGAAAAAGTGACCATTGTCTTTAATTGCAAGTGAAATATGTTTTCCTTTAGCCAAAGATTTTGGTTAATTTAAAAGTGCATTTTAACTCTTACAAGCCCAATAGGATTGAACCTCTTTATGGGCTTTAAAGGTAAATGACATGATTGGGGTAAGTCCTCACTTGGGAGCTGAAACTACTCTAGAATCAAGTAAACGCATGCAGGATTCTCACTGTGAGAATCATATGGAGTCAAAGGGTTGACTCATTCTAAAAACAACAATATCAATATCCCTCGTGGCAGCAAACTGAATGTGTGGCCTCTCTATTGGGGCCTATTTTTATCGTGCCCCGATAGATTAGTGTTCATGCTTGATTCTGCCTTTTAAGTAAACGATATAGAGACCAATCTCCTTCTAGCTGGTATATTCCCTCCAGCTGGTGTACTAGTTGGTATTTATTTCAACTCATTTGGTTCTTGAGGCATTTTCAAGTGTTCCCAATACATGTCACCGTGACCTTTAAAAGGGCAGAAGGCGCAGCAACTAACAGGCATAAGTTAAAATATTTGAAGGTTCTTGCCAACCCGAATCAGAATTAGCACATGCACTGCGCAGGGAGCTGACCATGCCATTACAATGCAATGCCACGCACGACGTGTGTTAGCCGCACATGGTAATGTATGCACTGTTTTGAATTGATCAGTCTCCTCCCCTAATCAGGCTGTTTCTGCAAGTTTGTCTTAGGGTAACTTTACATAATATGTAAAATAACACAATTACTTAATTTATGTATAAGGCCTTGATGAAGGGGAGTAATCAC
>JZLH01S0541181.1:8922-26449 GCA_001188425.1 Eucidaris tribuloides
CGAATGAGTACATATTTGTATATTAGTTCTAGGATGACTACTCCCCCCTCCCGTACTTTCCCATGACAATTACCTATTACCAGGATAACTACCCTTTGAACAACTACCACTCTGTGGTGCCCCTAGAGAGGATGTCATCAATAAGCCAGTTTGGAGTTTCAATTTGTGCATGTGCAGCACATGTGCAGAAGAAAGGTCATTTGTACGATGCTTGTGAAAGCAGACATTTGGAAAACTGGATAACTCTTTGCGAAAGCTATTCAATAAACAATGCATGCCTAAGATGCATATTCAGCAATTTGACAGGTGAAGGTATCCGTCAACTGAGTGTAACAAAAGCGATTTTTGCAGCCATGACTTCAGCAGAGCTACCAACTAAAATGTTTTAACAATATTTAGTATGTTTTTTCATCATCAAAAGTTACAAAATATGATTTTTAAATACAGAGTATGTTTTTTCTAAAATTTTGTAGGCATACTTAATGTGTGTAATTTACCCATTTTTGGACCAAAATATGTTTTTTACCTTCAAAATATGATTTTTACTGTGCATAAATATGTTTTTTGATCAAAAGAGGTTTGCAGCCCTGCTTCAGGAATGGTTGCTATCAAATGTCTCGCTACCGAAAGCTATCCAGTCCTATATATATGGTATTGTGAGGTCATTCGTTCCATGGACCAACTCTGAACTGGCTTATTACCTTGACATCTACCCCCTGGGACAACTACTGGGGGTAGTTCTCCTAGTGATAGTTGTTTGGGGGGGAGGGGGGTAGTAGGGAATAAATTCCTGGGTGGAAGTTGTCCATAGGGTAATCGCCCAGAGAGTAATTGTCTTGGTTGTAATTCCAGGGCCTACACGTAGTTGTCAGGATAAGTTTAATATATACCAGCTTGTAAAGCCTTGACAAATTTGAAATACTACACTATAAACGTGGAATATTTCGTGGTGTGGACATTTTCGCCCATTTCTTGCTCACTGATGCCAGCTCCAAAAAAATAAATATGTGAATATTTTTGCAAAGTTAATTGTCTCACCTGCATACCAGAAGCAAGACATAAGCACTGCTTTTTCGGTGGCCACGTCATCAACATAAAGAAACCTAACCCAAGATTAAGTTTATGAATTTTTTGCGTAGCATAAGAATAAATTCTTATTCCATGGAACTTGGACATAAGGGTTATTAACCCCTTGCGGACAACAGTTTGTACATGTGTCTGTTCAAAAGCGCAATAAAATGCTGCTACTCCTTTATTTCTTGGTGGATTTTGATCCTGTTTGATTTGTCTGATAGGGGCTTCCAAACTTCTACACAGAATTTGAAAGTTCATTAATTATGTTAATTTATGCAAATTTGCATTTCTAGGCAGATTTTGATTCTGTTTTATCTGATAGGGCTTGGTAAGGGCTTCAAAACCTCTGCACAGAATTTTGAAACTTCTAAATTACCGGTATGCTAATTTGTACAAATTTATTCAAAATCAATGAAAAATGAGAAAAAAAGTTATTTATTTTGTGGTGGATTTGTATTTGATAGGGCTTGGTGGGGGCTTTCAAATTTCCACACAGAAGTTTGAAATTCATTATTTATCCTAATTTTTGCAAATTTATTCAAAATCAATGAAAAATGACCCCCCCCCCTAAAAAAAAAAACGAAAGCTTGGAAACCTGAAATGGCATAATTTTGAGATATGTTTTCTAAGATCACTAGATGTAGATGAGACATATTTACGGACTGCGTAACTTTCTTGTTTGCACTTCTAACTTTTCTATTAGCTTTTTGGACACTGTTTGCACAGTCATGTGGCTAGCTGCTGAGGCAGTGTTGTGCCATGTATGGTTGCTTGCACTGTACCTGTCTGTGAAACTTAAATACATGCAAAATTTCACCAAACTCCGCGAGCATGAAAAAATAATGACACAAACATTTTCACTTTAACAAGAATTAGATCAACTAGATTTTAATTCGTCACTGAGACGAATTGGTGATCCACATATTCGCTGCGATCATTAAATCTGAAGAAATTATGACAAAGTATTGTTGCTTGCTCAAAACTGCCCCCTTCAACCCCAAATACTCTATCAAAGGTGAATTTGAAAATAAACGTAACGTACGCGCTCATCGTGACGCACGCACGCATATGATAAGCGCGCGTGATGACCTTTGACGTGAAGTTATTTTGTAGAAGGTTTGTTTATGTTACTCGACTCCAGTCATGAGATATGCCCGAAATACAATTTTACTTTCTGACATCATAGATAAAGTCACAATACTTTGGCACACAAAGCGAGGCCTGAAATGCTATCTACGCATCATAGTCTATCATAGTAAATAATTAAAAGCAGGGGTCACCGTTAATTCTAGAGAGTTATGAGTGATTTAAAAATGCCCACTATTCACTACGTGCACAATGCGCGCGCATTTACGTATTTCGGGCGTGTAAGCGAAATTTTGGGTCCAAGTGGATGGAAAAGGGTTCTAAATGACGTAGAATTCAGTCAGACATCTAAAACCACTGAAAAATCCACGTTATTCTATCGGGAAAGGGGTGCACGCGAAAAAACGCGCACGTACACGCGCGTACCAAAATGCTCCAAATGACCTGAAACATATAGTGCTGTTAATAAAAAGTGATTTGGAGCATTTTGTAACTTTGATGCGCCCGTACATGCCCGTGGAGACGCGCGTGCACGTGATATGGACCAAAAGTTGACCCTTGACCTTAACTTGACATCTGCCAAAGTTCATTGTTTTATTCGACTGCCGGCTCGAGATATTGCAAATGTAGGTTAACTCTAACTTTTTCGTAAATGACGTCATAGACAGGGTTGGCCGGTAAATACTGGGCAGTAAATACCGGTATTTACCGGTAAATAGCGCCTTGCTATTTTTGACAAAAACGGGAAATACCGGGAAATACTGGGAAATACTATAAAAAAGCTATTTCTTGAAGGATAATAACTCAAAAATGTAGAGATTGTTGTTTAGTAAGTGTGATTCAACACAAAATACAACAAAAAAAAGTAACTTAAGTGATGGTGGGGAACAAGGGACTCACTGCGATTGGTGTGACAAATTTTTTACACGGCCAAATCAATACTAAAAGTATGGAAATTCTAGAATCACCTGCTTTTATTTTAGAATTTTTCTTTCATTCATTTCAGTCTGCAAATACCTGTATTGCTCCATAAATCCAGAACATTTAAAATAGCACACCCCATTGACAGATGTTGATTTTGACCCTGTATATTTAATTTAGCAAGATTAGGGCTGAATCCCAAAAAGTAACACCTGAATAATGTACAGTGTAATACTGTATCTATGGGACAGTATGTGAAATAATACTGAATTAAATTATCAAAATTGAAAAGAGGTTTTTCAGAGTCTTTTTATCTGAAATTTATCAGTTCAAGATGGTTTTGTGTAAGAAGAGCCCAAATGAACTGCATTAATGGCCTTCTTAGTTGACCTTGTACAACTTCAAGAGTACACGGCTAGGTATTGCCCACGTATTTCCCAGTATTTCCCCGGTATTTCCCAGTATTTCCCAGTATTTCCCAGTATTTCCCGCCTGGTTGGGAAATACAGGTATTTCCCGGGAAATTGCCAACCCTGGTCATAGATGACGTCACGGGCAAGTGACCACACTGACAAAAATGTTGTAACGAGGTGTTGACACGTGACATAACTATGCTAAGTTACAAGATGATTGACGATGTCGTTCTTGAGATATCTGATGCACAAGGAATGACCAGAAAGAAAGAGGAATAAAAAAATAGATTTTAATTTGTCACTGAGACGAATTGGTGATCCGCGTATTCGCTCCGATCATTTGATGTAAAGAAATTGCGACAATCTATGACGTAGCATTGCTTGTCCAAAGCTGTCCCTTTTCACAATTAATGCTGTATCTAGCATTAATCTAAAATAATTTGATGTGCGCGTACGCGTTCGTCTTGCTGCGCGTGCGCTAATGGTTAGCACCAATGATGAACTTTGATCTGAAGTTACTGTGTGCCATGTTTGGTTAGCTTACTCGATCCCAGTCATGAGATATGCGCGAAAAACAATTTTTCTTTATGACGTCATAGATGACGCCTCAAGTATTCGGCATGCAAGGTGATGACTGAAATGCTGTCTATGGATCATAGGCTATTAGAATGAGCAATAAAAGGTAGGGGTCATCGTTAATTTTAGAGAATGACTGATTTAAGACTTATTATTAAACGTACGCATATGCTTTCGTTGCGACACCCGCAAGCCTATGATAAGCACCCGTGATGACCTTTGACCTGAAGTTACTGTGTACCAAGTTTAATTATGTAACTCGACTCCAGTCATGAGATACGCGCGAAATATGGTTTTTCTCTGTGACGTAATAGATGACGTCACAACAATTTGGCGTAGAAGGGGATGCCTGAAATGTTATCTATTCATCATAGGCTATCAGAATAAGCAATAAAAATAAGGGGTCACCATTAATTCTATAGAGTTATGAGTGATTTAAAAATGCCGCCATTCACTACGCGCGCATGCGCGCCCATTTTAGTTTTTTTGACTTGTTAGCAATATTTTGGGTCCAGGTGGTGGAAAAAGGGTTCTAAATGACGTAGAATTAAGTCAGACATCCAAAATCATCGTAAAAAATCATGTAATTCTATGGGGAAAGGGGTGCGCGCGAAAAAATGCGCGCGTACGCGCGCACAAAATACTCCAAATGACCTAAAACATATACTCCTGTCAACAAAAAGTCATTTGGAGCCCTATAAAACTTTGACGTGCGCGCACACGCCCTTGGAGGTGTGCGAGCACACGTGGTTAGGTCCAGCAGATGGCCCGTGACCTTTACTTGACCTCTGCCAAAGTTGATTGTTTTATTCGACTGCCTGCTCGAGATATTACTCTAACTTTTTGCTAATTACGTCATAGATGACGTCACGGACACGTGAACACTCTGATAAAAATGTTGTGGCGAGGTATTGACATGGGACATAACTATGCTAAGTTACAAGATTATTGACGATGTCGTTCTTGAGATATCTTGAACACAAGAAATCACCAGAAAGAAACATGAAAAAAAAGAAAAAGAAGAAGAAAGATTCTGACGAAATCTATGGTGATCCGCGGTTACGCAGATCACCAATAAGAGTCTAAAATGCATCTCAGAGGAAGGAACAGTCACGGTCTGTAACTGAGACTAATGAGTATTTTCTTTAAAATATGCAAATTAACATGCCATTTATAATGACACAACACTGTCAGTCTTGTCTACGGTACTGGACTCTAAAAATATACGCAACTGGTATAGTTTCTAAAACAAAATTAGACTTTTGAATATCTGGACAAAAATCAGAGATTTTGGTGGCCATTTTGTTTTTCCATTATACCTCTTATTGCTCAAGGCTAATAGAGTGTCAATCATAAGATTGTTTTAATTAATGGACATTATGAATCATTAACATAATAAAGACTGTGTGTTGAGGCTACGTGGGCCTGACATCACAGGCTTCGGATACTCACCCGTCCGTAGTGCGTCTACTTATGAGGAAGGAAAAGTTGCAGGGTCTGGAAATGAGACTAACATAGTGTTTTGTTGGAAATATGCAAATCAGCATGTCACCTGTTATGATACAACACTATTAGACTTGTCTCAGGTAACGGACTTCTAAATATTAACACAACTAATATTCCATTACTAAAACAGACATGTGACTTTTAATTTTTCTATTGTAAATAAGGCATTTAGGCGGCCATTTTGTTTTTTCTTATATCTCAAATTGCACAAGGCTGACAGAGTGTCAGTTTTCAAATTGTTCAATTTGATGGTCTTCAGGAATCATAATCTGCAAAGAAAAAAATTATTGACCCCAAAACAAGGTTAACACCGTGACCCTTGGCTGCCGGACTAATTGCTCAAACTTTAACACCTATCAAAACATTTGAAGGATAAGAGCCAACATGACATTTTTATTCCCAAAACTCATCTGTTTCCTCTTCCTATTCCCAAAATTTGTAATAGATTAAGTGATCCTACCTTTACAGTACAGCAACCAAGTACTGGAAATGTCTTCCAACCTTTATTAAATCTAGAACTAATTAAATCTGGTAATTTCATGAAACAGTTTTAGAAATTGTTGAAAATTCTTTTCCCAAGACATACATGTAGTTTTTGTGTGATACATTTGTAAGTGCTGCTGTACGGTTTTATTTCGAAGAACATTAACAAATGTTTGATAGTTTATGTTTGAAAATGTCAATGTCAAAATGATCAGTTTTTGAAAGTTTGAATGACTATCCTATCTAAAAAAAAATGTATGAAACAGGATTACAGCAAGGCTGAAAATGTAGGACACAGGAATGAAAGTAATAAGTTCATTTTACTTCCAGTCTACAAATTTTCTTCAATTTTCCATTTCTCAGCACATGTATTCAGTGTTCACTTGTGTCTTGTTAGTTATTGGACATATATTTTTGTGATTGAAATTTTATGCCATCTCTTTGTTGCATTGTTTTTCCAATTTTGTCACAGATAAAATGGTTACAGATGAGTTCCTAGATGAAGTAGCATACAGGCTGTCAAGGAAGAAGGAGGATCGTTTCTACCGGAAACTTGGCTTGTCGGAAACTGAAATTTCGAATCTCAGAATTGAACACAAAATGGAAACGGACAGAGAACGAGCATACAAAATTTTACACTTCTGTAAAGGAAAGATGGGGGCAAGTTTAACCTACCGAGTAGTGATTAAGGCTTTGCAAGACAGTGGCAATAAAGATATATGTTATGATGTGAAACAAGTGTTTAATATTAGATCCGACTGTTGACATGATCAGGGCATGTTATGGAAGGATGTGGATGTGTCCACATTGCTAGATGCTCCTGAATCAGAAAGCAGGAATGGGAGTAATGATACAACTCCCGTCCATGACACACACAGACCCCATGTGTATTTTGTAGAAATAAGAGTCGAAGGTCATAGCACAGCTATCTTGTATCAGTCTATCATGATCTCAGATGATATCTCAACAGATGTGCTATGGGAAATGAAAGACTGATACATTGAGCAAAGCTTGAAGATAAGCTTGACTGTTAAAGAAAGAAAAAACACCTCATTACTCTGTAGTGATGATCAGTTACCGATGAAGGAAAAAGACACTCGACAAGTCTTCAGTCACAAGCATGCAGTGTTGAAAGGTGCTAAGTGGATTTCCTTAAGGATACAGATTTGTGGAAAAATGTAAAATGTCTCAAGGACGAGCAAATTTGAATGATATGTACGGCAAATTAGAGAAAACTAGGCGTAAACTAGAAAGGTAAACATGGATTTGCGTAGATTAAAAACAAGTCACGGATGTATTTATTTGAAACCATCTGGGTATTAAAGTCTGGTCTGCACATAGCAAAATAGCCTTAATGAGACAGAACTGATGGCCAAACTCATGCTCAGTTTGTTGTTATGCGCAGCCATATTCAAAACTGAAAGTGAGAAGGCCAATGTTTTTCACAAAATCAGATGAATGATTCAATGATAATTACTGCCATTTCTCATACAAAGCACAAACTATGATGATAAATAATTGTTGTATTCATCTGTGTGATTTCTTTTCAATGGTGTATTCTTCTTGTAGACTTTTTGTATGGGTTTCATTATAATCAGGGTAATCCGTAGCTGAACACTAGTTTCTTGGGGTTTTTTATATCAAAGAAATATTCATTGTTGCAGTGCATGTGTAGAAGGTCCTATCATGTAATTATTGTTAAACCCTGGAATTATTGAAGCACCCCCCCCCCCAAAAAAAAAAAAAATATCACGCACACATATGCTTTTTGTGACTGCCAATCACTTTCAAGCATTTAAACCATTTTTTTCCTTAAAGTAGCATTCTGTGCACAAAAATGTGTATTCATAATGAGTAGCAAAACTCAAAGGTGTAGGTATGTTAGCTTTGATAGTCTTTAAAGCTTTGTGAAGTATTTATTCTGTGCTGTGTGTCATGAAAAGTAGACATTAAGCATGTATGTGTACGTGAATAATGTTTTTAAAGTAATTTAAACTATTTAAATGATTTGGCAATTTAGACTGCAGTGCAATCTAGTCATGAATTGTAATTAACTTAAGTCCCATGTTGGCTAGTTTTAAGAGTAAATCTTGAGAACCTGCAGCAGGGATGTAGTGGAGGCTGACCTTGGCCTTGGCCTCGGACCGAGTCACATGTACAAAGTCTGTAGGAACAATATTTTTCCAGCGGCCTCTTGACTCGGAACGGTCGGCCTCGACTACATCCCTGACCTGCGGCATTAATGTTTTGGGGGGGTTTTCAGCAGAGTCAGGAGATTCATGTTTTTATGTGCAAATAAATGAAAAGATATTGTGTCCAGTAATACAATCTGAACTGAAATAACTAGTATGTTGTAATGTAGCAACGTGATCCCAAGTTAACAAAATTATATGCAAACTAGCCAATGTAGACAAACTTTGAGAATAAGTAGAAGTGTACTTATTTGTGAGGAAAAGTAAAAATATACTCATTGTCATAACAATTGGGTAGCAGTATTGTGGTTTTTGGGAGAGGGATCTGAAATATAGATCCCGGCCCTCCTCAATTATTAGGAAAATGAAGAAAGAAATGTGGCCTGCGGTAGGCTTTAGTAGTTGTGTTATAGTAATTTTGTGTTGCCTTTCAGTTATGAAACTACATTTTCATCATGTTCTGAAATTAATGATGTTAACTTTCATGATATCATGTAGTGTTGTTTATGTAATAATATGTTGTGTACCACAATTAAGTATGGGCAATTCCATAAAATATGCATGTCCGACCCCCTATATGTGGGACCTTCCGGAAATGATTTCTTTGATTTCTTGTTCTTAAAGGATTATAATTCTCTTAAATTATCATGGCTTGAGCAGATTGTGGAAGTGAAGCATTAAAGAATGGAGAAAAATGGGGGGTCGGACGTACAAAAGTTAATTATTTTATGGAATTGCCCAACATAGGAGGGTGCATTCACGACAATCTCCGTGAAGATTTGATGATGTACAAAGTTTGTGCAAAACTTCCAGTGAAGTTTGTCACAACAGGGTAGGAAATTTCCCAAACTCCAGAAAATTTTCTGCACACAATTACTTTGCATGAATGCAGCAGATATTCAGAAGCTTCATCACATAATCTGTATGCATTCCTGATGAGCACATAAAGGAACACTGTACACTTCAGGTTGACTAATCTGATACTTTCGGAAGTTGCGTAATCTGTCAGTCTTCCAGTTTGATGTAGTTTCTGGTAGATTACTTTTAGAAAGATAGAATGGTTAATGCCAGTTTTGTTGTAAATTTGAGTTACATGTACATATACCTGTAGATACGACGTATGACAAAAAAGAAACGACTGTGACAGCCACGCCACGTCGTAGTTGAGGCGTGCCACTTAAAGTGGAATGAAACCCAGACACATTCCTGCATTCAGAGATTACAGAACAATACAAGAAGGAAATTAGTGAAAGTTTGAACAAATTTGGTTGAACAGTTCAAGAGTTATGTTTGTTCAAAGTTTTTGATCCTTGTTATAGAGGATTGTTAAATTGGCAAATCCACTAGTTTTTTAGATGAAAGTGTGGAGAACTCTCCATTGGTTTTGTACACAAATTTTCACATATTTTCACTTTTTATCATATCTGATTTGCCTCTTGCTTGTTGTGGCAAGTATGTCCTAGCAAAAATGATTCTACAATGTTTTCTGAAAGAATTTAGACTTACTTTCTCAAGCTGACAGCTTCAAGAAACTGGCAAATATATTGAAAACGTTGTGTACAAAATCCAATGGGAAGTTCTCCACCTTTTCAATCGAAAAAGTGGTAAGTTGCCAATTAAGATCCTCCCGTAAAAAGGATTAAATAAAATTTGAACAATCATAACTCTTGAACTGTTAAACCAAATTTGCTCAAACTTTCACTATTTTCCATCTTGTATTGTTCTGTACTCTCTGAATTTAGTAAGATGTCTGGGTTTCATTCCCCTTTAACAGCCCGAGGAAGGGGCACAGAGTTAAAGAGTGAAATAGGTGAACAATATTACAGGAGAATGTTGATGAGAGGTGCAACACAGTGGCATGGGCAGTGGGTTGAGTGACATTGCGTTGTGGGCGTGGCTGTCACAATTTCGTTTCTTTTTTGTGACACCTCGTATATGTATGTTTTCAACACAGCCAAGTGTTTGGATGGCTGAGGGAATCACTTAGGAAAGTATTACACAAGGAGGTTGAATTTAGCTATTCAGAAAATATAAAATGTGAATGTAAATGTCTGTGCTGCATTGTCCTATTTGTCTCCAAATATATTTTTGTTATAAAATTGTATTTACATGTTAGGATCTGAGACACTAATCAAATTTAATTTCAAATTGCTCAATTTTGAGCCTTTGGAAAAAAATGACTGCACTTGACAAAATGCTTCATCATCTGTAACTGTGTCATAATGAAGCTTACATTTAGGAGAAGAAATAAAGAATGTTCATAGACTCTTATTTTTAAATTGTCAAAATGAAATCATGAACTATTTGGAACTATTCCTAGAGAGCATGTTGCATTTTATATCTTCACATTAGTATCATGGCTGTGAACAAACACATCTTGCAGGAGACAAAAAGATGAAAGTATGTACATTGAATTTATCGCATTTTAGAATTTTATGCAGTTTTGTGCAAATCAATTTAAATAATGTACCACAAATGTTTAAATATATTTTTATACAATTTTACATTCTTTGTATTTCTTTGAACTTTGTCGAGAATTCATTTGAACAAAATCCGTCCCATTTTTGTGTGGGTTGTGTGTTATAAACTAAAGTCAGATAGAATCATGTTAAGAATGGAAAATTGTCATAAGTGCCACGGGACTGCCTCTATTTCAGACAGTTTTGTAATTTATTCAAATTAATGACTGTATTTTAGGGGAAGTTTTGAAGTCGCGAGTAAGTCACCAAGGTACCGGTATTACTTTGTTGGTATCTATGCAGATCAGGAAGAAAATTTTGACTATAGCATAAATGATGCTCTGAGAAGAAAGAGGGTATCTTTTTAAGGGAACCATCTTTTTATGAGTATGTTTTGTAGAAAGAGTGACTTTTTGTTATTCTTATCTTAAACTATGTATACCACTGAAGGGTGGAGTTGTTTTATCACAGATTTCATCATTTTAGGGTCCAATTTTGAGATACCTTTACCGTAATACGTTCCATTTTAGTGTGTGTAAGTGATCACTTGGGGTTGTACAAATCAGAAACACATTGACTGTGCTTATAATCCTGATTAATTTAGACCTCTGATAGTAACTAAAAGTCTGTATGTCCTGTATTATCTGTAAATTTCAATCATTCCTATAGAGTTTGGTGACTGTCAACAAGACAAGAAGACAATTTGAATGCCAGTATTGTTTATAAACAAACTAAAAGTTCTATGGTTGTGATACTCCATCTGCTTGTCTGATGTAAGTGGCCAAATTCAGACAGGTTGTGCTGATGAATGGTGCATTGTGCTAATGATGAATGCACTGGCTAATCTAGCAACATTGTTGCAAGTAGAGTGTATTATCTTTATCCCGTTGAAGACTTAGGGCCACCGCACACAACATGATCGGTCTACGGTCCGATTTCGGAAGAAAATTGAATAGCGTTTGATATAAACATTTCAAAACATCACAATTTGTTTATCAGGGTTCTGAATAGTCGTACAGACAGTAAAATAAAAAATGTGGCCTGTTTTGAGCTCTCTAGTTGGAGGGAAAGCCAAATTGGGTCCGAATCGTCTGACATCAAAGAAGTCCTACGATTTGAAAATAATTTGGCCCTTAAGGCTGACAGCGTACCAAAATCCCATTTTAGGTATTCATATTATCATTCAGAACCCGAATCAAATAAGTTTTATTCGTTAAATTGCCCATATTAAATGCTACTGCTATTCATTCCCAAAATCAGATCGTAGCCGATCGTGTAGTGTGTGGTGGCCCTTAAATACAAAATATCTTGTCTCAAGGTCTGTGGGAAATACACATTAAAGTGATAGGCTAACATTGTGGAGATTCAATGTAAAAAATTGTCAAACTTTGATATCTGAGCTACATAGTAGTGGTCAAATGGACAAATAAACACCCTAGCATACAAAAGTAATGCTGCCACTGGCAAGATATGAAAGAATAAACAATTAATACTCTGGGCGAGTAGAAAATAGCCTAGATCTAAACACAGTAAGTCTATGAGAGGAAATGGGCAGGTGAATCTGGTCAACTTACGGTGTTCACTTTTTTAAAGCAATCATTTTGAAATACAATTTTTTCAGGGTTTTTTTTAGACCTTTTCAAAGACACTTGTAGGATGGAGTATTATGTAGCTCACATTTTTTAACTGTGGAAAATGTTAGCCAGTGGCTTTAAAGCAAAATCAAATGGTTAAACTTAAAAAAAAAAAAAAATACACAGATATGGCTTTCAGAAGTATTCTAAGAGCTAAAGTGATGTTTTTGTTTTGTTTATGGAGGTATGTAGTACGGATACTAGCACATTGTCGTCAACTCAAGTATCTTTCAAGATTTATGTTGTAAAAAGATCATAGATGATGTTGCATAAACATAGTTAATAGTGCATGATGTTGATAAAGCTGTAGTGTTTGATATGTTGTATTGTGACAGAGTTTGGTGTCATCCATACATGTATACTGCTAGAAATAGTATCAAGTACTATGTTAGTCTTAACATGCCACAGTGACCAAAATTACATCTCTGTGGACATTATGTGTATTGTGTGGTGCATATTTGGACATGGGCATGTTAAGAGTTAAAGAGTGCACCAGAAATCATACCACTGTGGTATGTGTGTGTGACCATGCAGTATTCGGATGCATCTCATATTACACTACAGTACCTGCACAGTACTGGATACAAATAATTTGACATTCCTTTTATATATGGAATTAATTAATTTTGAAATTATGTGTGAAGTTTCATAAAATGAAATTCATTTAAAATGCATTTTAAATTATTGATCACATTGTGTCTTGATTCTCAGTCACAAAGTTGGAGACTATGCTTTTCCATTTTGGATCGCACTTTATGATAGTTTGCATATGAAAAATGGAAGAAAAACATGAAAAATAACTTAAAAGTACCATGTACTTAATTGCAGCTTGTATAATATGCAAACATTTTGTTACTAATATTATCACATTATTTATATGGAATATAATTGGAGTTTGTCATTTATGTATTTTTTGTACTTTTTTGTAATAGAAAAAAGATTGTATTTTGTTACATATTCCGTAAAGTGGCAATCAGTGTATTGTTGATAAGTAACTTGTAGTACATGTATTGCAGATAAGCTTCTAATGGATGTTGTAGCCCTTGCATGTGACCACACCATAACTGCGTTGAAATGTAGAAAGTTACAAAGAGTTAAAAGTGTACTGCCACATTTGAATAATGTACATGTATTCAAAAAGTGGGTTGTGGGGTTTGCAAGAATATTGTGTGAATGTGAAAATGCATGAAAAAAATTAAATGATGATACATGATTGTATCAATTGATTTTTTAATAAAATTATCTCTTGTAGTAGCATGTTTCATTCATGTTGTACTTTATTTTGTGTTTTCATACATGTGTCTGTAATGCAGGGTGCTGTAGGCATCATGTGTTTCGTGGTTGTCCGCCTGATGGTCTATCCATACACCTTACATGTAGGTAGGGTATGCAGCTATTCTGGAAATAAGGGTCATCATGGGAAGTCCCCCCCCCCCCCATCCCCGCCCATTCAGGGAATTTTAGCGCAGATATCATGTTTAATAGTGATGTGGTTCAGAGAAAAAAAAATGTATAGGTTTTCCCGGTCAAGTTCGTAAAAATGCCATGTATATTCGTGATCGGTCGTTTAAATCGAGTGATTTCTGTAATCCGGTTGTTTCATCATTCAAATTCAAATAATCATTCAATTTTGTGCAGATAACATTCAAATTAGTTAACAGTCTATTCGGTTTTGCATTACCATGAACGGCATTCAAATTCGTCAAAGTTTGTTGACCTGAGATTTCGGTCCGTCTGGGGATTTCTATTTTCTTACCATGCAACCTTCTTAGCAGACAGGGACTTCAAAGGGCAATTCCATAAAATAATCAACTTTTGTACGTCCGACCCCCCCCCCCCCCCCATTTTTCTCCATTCTTTAATGCTTAACTTCCACAAACTGCTCAAGCCATGATAATTTAAGAGCATCATAACCCTTTAAGAACAAGAAATCAAAGAAATCATTTCTGGAAGGTCCCACATAATGGGTCTGACGTACATATTTTATGGAATTGCCCCAAATTAGAATGTGACAACAACAGTATGATGTACAGTAGCATGAAGCTATGGAAGTGTGTGTGTGTATGTGGGTGTGTTTGTATATGTGGGTGTCTGTGTGTTTGTTTACACACACTTTATGGAAAGCTGAAAGTCTTTTCTATCATAATGACACTAAAAATTCCACAAATGTGTTATGCTTGGGTAAGCACTGCTCACTTTTGCAAAGGACAAGAACATTAAGTTTGCACAGGAATTGGCTATCCATAGTACAGAGGATTCAAGGCAGCTCCCTTTGATTTTGTGTGGAGCTTTGTGGGAATTGGGATATGTGAAGTAAAGACCTTAATAATTGAAAACATGAGGGGATCCTGTGTGTGTGTGGTCGGGGGGGGGGGTGAGGATGTGGTGGAGGTGGGTTAGGGTTACATAACCTCACTTCCCCACCATCTTTAATTTACATATCCCAATCGCATCTATAGTCCCACACAAAATCAAAGAGCTTGAATCTTTTGTTACAATTGGCAAATTGCTGCACAACAATTTTCATGTTCCGCTTTGCAAATGTGGGCATGAGCTCACTAAGCATAACACATTTTCGGACTTTTTTGTGCCATATGATAGAAAAGAGTTTCAGCTATCCATGTATGTTTAAAAAATCCTAAAATTGGATACAATTTTATTTGAGGATCGTTTTAATAGTGTATCATGTGTTTTAGGGGGCACACGGTAGAGACAATATTAAAGTTTTTAGTAATCCTGGGAAATTGAAAATATCTGTCTGATGGAAGGAATTGATATTTACTCTGAAAAAAAAATGGGAGTATAATCTGAGCTACATGATCAATCATGCTACCAGTGTCTCTGATAATTTGGTGTAAATATGAAACCCTAACAAAGAAGCAGTTCAAAACGATTAATAAGTGCTTTTAAAAAGTGAAAATGAACCATTCCAGTTTTCCACAACAAACAGCTGACATGTGACATGCACCTATATATATATATCTACATATTTAGCAACATTGAAGATTTGTGTTCTGCGGTATATTTTAATTTTCATTCAAACACTATGATGTAGATTAGATATGATAGTTTGACATTTTAGGGTGGGGGGGGGGTAAAAGAGGTTTCCACAATGTTAACCAGTGCCTTTGATTCCAGGTAGGGATGTCCAAATTGAGACATGTGGTGGTAAGGTTACTTAATTATTTCTGGCAATTGAAAATTTCTGTATCGTGATCAAAGTTAAACAGTCAAAGGGCCATTACCATAAAATACTGACTTTCACATACAATTTTTAACTTGGAAACAAAAGGCGACACGATTAGATGATGTGTCATAATAGGTAAAACGTAAAAGGTGAATAAAATCCATCTTTTGTTTCATTGCGCAATTTTATTTTTTTATTTATTTTTTTTTTTGGAGAGGGTGCAGGGGCGTCGATCCATGCGTCGGATGGGGGGGGGGGGCAAAAGTGAAAAAAGTCTAAAATTTTCAACGCGCTCTGCGCGCAAAATTGTAATACTTAATTTTGCCGGCGTGCAAATAAGCGCGCCAAAAATTGACAATTTTGTATGTTTAATAGTATTTTTTTGGCGATGTTTAATGGTTATTAGTGCATTTCCATGGTTGCATTGCATATTATGAATTTTCAAGTTGTCAAATTATTGGAGGGGGCAAATCGATATGTTTTGCCCCCCCCCGCCAATATTTTTCATTGGTGGGGCGATCGCCCCCTGCCCCTCCCCAGGATCGACGCCTCTGGGGAAGGTGGGGGTGTTATGACCTAAACTGGGGTTAGTAGATGTACAATCTTGCAGTGCAAATATGAGACCAAGTTGCTAGGTTGTCTCGTGTGATAAGGAGGTGGTGTTTTGCTTTGGGAGACTTGGTTGACATGGTTTGAAGAAAAGAAAGAAAAGAACACATGTAAAGGCCACCGCACACTACACGACTTTTGTCGTACGACTGCACCGACTTGGATCCGAAATAAAGAACAAAGCTTATATTTCCTACACGCTGATTTATTTCCGGGATTTATTTCAGATGCAAATCGGTAAGTCGTGCGACGGAAAATCGCATAGTGTGCGGTGGCCTTAAGTCTACAGGATGATGAGATGAGGAGATGTAATACGCATGGTAGTTAGTGGCGTATGGGACGGGAGTCAGGGGGCACTGTGTCCCAACCCCCGGTTATTTCATAGCGCAAAATCCAGGCTACATACTTATTAAGCGATTGTAAAAATTCGGGCAATATCAGAAGAAAATCCGGGCAAGTTCATGGGGGGAATGAACAAAAAGAAATGAATATATTTATTTTAAAATCTAAATATATGCAATTTTCTCCATGTCTAAAATTAAAGACCATTACTGACCAAACTACGTCAAATACAAAATACCAGAGAAATAGAAAATGCCGGGGGTTAGGGGCCTATACCCGGGGGGAGGGGGCCAGTCAAACATAATGCTGTACACATGCGTGACCAAATTATTTAATTTTTTTTTTCCTGTGTGCAAAATAACCCCCTAAAAAGTTTTACGCGTGTTTCATTTACACATTTTGGCCCCTAAACAAATTTTATGGCCAGAATATGACCCGTAAACAAGTTTAGGCTGGTGACCAATTTCCACGTAATAGACTGTACACACTGAAGCCTAGTCTCGGTTCCAGACCATGTGACTTTTTCCATCCCCAGAGTATTATCACTCCCTCTCTGACTTTTTCTACCTTTACTCTGCCTAATCTACCTCAGAAATCTAGGGTTAGTTCAAGACAGTTAACTGATGATAGTAGGCCTAATTTCTTTTGGAAATAGGATAAGCTCTTGCGTCTGGAAATCAGACTAACTGAAGCCGTGCGCGTGGACAGAGAGGCACATGACAAATTTCACGACCCGTTTTCCTGCGGTTGTTTCCCAGGGTTGTATACCATGTATCGCTTTCGTAACCAGGGATAAACGAGGAGGAAAAAGTTTGGGAAAAAATACCCTAAATACGTTTGACCAGTCTTTCCAAAAAAGCTTGGAGGAAAAAAAAACATACCCTAAATGCGTTTGACCAGTCTTTCAAAACTACCCTTTTTGTTGTTTTTGATATCCTTAACGCGTGCACGCGCGGCCCGCGTCTAAAACTGAAAAAAGCACGCGTTTTTTTTTTTTTTTAGGTCTACGTCATGTGTACAGCATTATGTTTGATTCCCCCCCCCC
>JZLH01S0541181.1:62366-74351 GCA_001188425.1 Eucidaris tribuloides
ATCTGTTTATTTCTGCTGATGCACCCCTTCAAAGCCCCGGCACAGAAACCCAGAGCTCTGCAAAACATAGACATGGCAATATTAAGAAATACTGCAACTGGTTGAAGAAGTTGGGAGTTTTTAGACTTTCAGATTACATGCCAGATAGGGAATTAATGATTTGCGGACTTTTTCTGTGTTGTATTTGATGGTAAATAGACCAGAAGTGTTTCGTAGTTGTCTGCTTAGAGTGTTAGGCTTTGTTGGTGTCATTTAAAGTCAAAAGGCACCACTGGGCCATTCTTTGTCACGTGTGTGACCAAAAATACTACAAATTGCAAAATGTATCTCATGTAATTCCAAAGGCCTTGCAGGTACATTGTTTTGAAATGTAAATATATCTTATATATGTCAATAGCGATCAAGTGAAAATATTTAATGTTATGTTAATCATACTTATTTAGGGTCAGAGGTCAAATAAGTTTTGTCACGTGTGTGACTTCACACGGAAGATGATTTTTCATAACTTAGATTTAACTTGCAAAATCTGTGAATTGTCAAACTCTACAATGTTTGTAATTCTGGCAGACTTTCATTATAGTGTAGTAAGTAGGAAAATGACAATAATTATCATTTATCTCTCACAAATATTTTTTAATGTATTTCTTTATGTGATGAAGTGTCGTCACGTGTGTGACATTTGGGTTGTCACGTGTGTGACATGTATATGTAATTATGATTTTCACAGGATAATCCTTGCATAGTTTACTTGATTCTAGAGTAGTTTCAGCCAAAGTTGAGGACTATCCCCAATTACGACATTTACCTTTAAGGAAATTAGCTGTCGTTAGTTTTGTAATACCACAACATCTCATAAGGAAAGCTATATGTCACATAATCTTCTTAATGTAATGTTACATGTTCAAACTCTATTTTCAGCTGCCTCCACTGGCATGACAGTTTGCACCAGATCACACCAGACTAGTTTCTGTTTTGCTATGCTAGTCTCCAGTAAGACTAGGACCCAAATTTTGTTAACCTGTTACAGCACTAATATCATTTACCAGTGAACAAAGCCACAAATTTTTGGGACATTACCTCTGCTTCTACAAGTTCCTCCAGTGATATTTGTTCCTCCTCCGGCTCATCCAACTTCTTCTTGTCTTTCTTGAGGACGAACCCCGGGGGTAGGGCATGCCTGTAGATACACTTGTCTCCGGTGGGGCAACTCCAAAACCAACCGTATTTCATGTCTTCTAAGGCCTGGATAAAATGCTTACATACCTGCGGTAGAATGTATGTGCATTAATAATAATAGTCTATTCTTATATAGCCTATGACACATTACCCTGGTCACTGGGATAATTTGCCCCCCTCCCCTTCAGATCTCGGCGCAAATCACACTATCCCCATAAAAACTTGCATGTGCATAGAGCCAGATGTAACCTGTAAGATGGAATAGGTGGTACATGTATATATTTAGTTTTGTGAATTTCTTATGTATTTCTTTGTTTTTTACCCGTTGTGATTGTCGTTGTTGCAGACTTTTTGAAGCATAATTATACTAAAATAAATGCACCCAATAAAAGAGAAAATATCCTTATTTATACGAATTAATTAAAAAAAACACAATTGGCATTGATTTTGTACACAAATCACAGTTTTCAACAGTTTTGGGGCTGACATGCAAGTACAAAAAGTCGTGCAGCGTCGTAATGGTGTTAACAATTTTCGCAAAAATGGTCTCAAAAGATGTCCGAGACTTGGAAGTAAAACATCACAAAATTTTATGCGCCAGAATGGTAAAAAACTTTGTTAAGCCCCCCGCACCCCCCAGGCTATTCAGGTTTAAACCACTATTCTGGATGTAGAGATAGCGATTCAATCATCTCCCACATTGTGTGAGTTTAGCTCCAAGACTCAGGTGCTGCTATTTTTACCTCACAAATTTCTGTTTGTGTCAGCAATATTACATATCCATATTCCCACAGCTCATGCCTTTGGCCATTACTCACAAGATTTTTTTATACTCCAGTTAGATTCACAACATATTTTGTGTGATTTCATATGTGGAGTTAACCCGTTGGAGACTAAGAACAAGATATTTCGTGTTGGGATCTATCGAAAATGCATGTTATGGTGAAATCAAATCGTCTCAAACAGGTTAACACATCGTCTCCAATAGGTTAAGTGATCATTTGTGTACAAATCAAATGGAGGGTCACTCACAGTGAATATCACAACAATGTCGATTTGTGATGATCTTTGAAATAAAAAAAAAGATCAGATCTTTGTTCTCATTTGTCTGCTGATATTTCTCAAACTTCACTGATCTCGTCCCCCAATTTTCCTGGTTTTATCACCATTTTTTGCAATCAGTGTAGATTTCCTCTTTTATACTTTTAACTAAAAGGATCACGAAAACATTTCCTACTCACTATATCAGTCTTTTGTTTCTTCTCATTAGATTCGCCGTGCTTCTTGTTAACGACTTCTTTTAATTTGTCCTCATCCCAGTTGTCCATCGTGTCTAAAACAGAACGGTTGCAGAAGAAATAAACAGAAAACGAACAAAAAATTAGAAGTGACACGAAAAAAGAGCTGAAAAGTTGAAGTAAATTTGATATTTACTTAGTTTTTGGTATTTAAAAAATCTACCGATCAGCAGCATAAAAGCTGACATAATCAGTTTACAATATTTTGCATAAAAATTCATATAATATTGAGGCAAGTTCAACACAAATAAATTTACATATGATACACAAGACGTACAGGAAAGTATACAAAAAACAAACATCATCCGATATTAACAAAAATGAACAGAAACAAAGAATGGTAAAACAGGATAAGATGAGAGTACACATAAAAATGAAACTGTTTGCAAAAATGAGACGGCAATTGGCGAAACAACCAAATAAGCAAACAAAAAATTGAAAATGAAGGGTACTCTTTATTTCTGCTGATGCACCCCTTCAAAGCCCCGGCACAGAAACCCAGAGCTCTGCAAAATATAGACATGGCAATATTAAGAAATACTGCAACTGGTTGAAGAAGTTGCGAGTTTTAAGACTTTCAGATTACATGCCAGATAGCGAATTAATGATTTGCGGACTTTTTCTGTGTTGTATTTGATGGTAAATAGACCAGAAGTGTTTCTCAGTTGTCTGCTTAGAGTGTTAGGCTTTGTTGGTGTCATTTAAAGTCAAAAGGCACCACTGAACAATGTTACCAGTTTTAAAAATCTGAGCTTAACCCGTTGGAGATGTTTTGATTATGCTATAACATGTATTTTCCATAGATCCCAACACGAGTTAACTCGTACTTAGTCTCCAACGGGTTAATAATCTAACAGTGTTTATGTTGTGGTCTAAGCCTATAAAAATGAATCCAGAAAAAAGAAATGTATTTTGAAATTAACACTTAGAGCTTTGAAAAAGTGAACAATCTTTGATTGACTTGTTTTATCACACCAGCTTTCCTCAATACACTGTTATGTTATAACAAACACTCCACCAGATACTTAATTCAAGGGTGATGTTTATCCCTATTTTCTTAGTGGCAGCATAAGTTTCAAACATTTGGTATTCTAGTGTGTTTTTGTCCACTCATGCATTATCATGCAGCTCAGATATTTACATGTAACTAGCCATAGACAATGTTAAAGCCTTTACACATGCACACAGCATGAGGACTTCGAGTACGGCTCACAAACTACAATGTTATATTTATTTCTGTATTTATACAATATTTATATATGCATTTATTGAGTGATTGATTGATTTTGAAAGAGAAAGGGTGTGTTGAGCTGACTCACCATTGGATAATTCACTCTCCTTCCCGTCAGAATAGACGCTCCTCTTTTCTGCCTTCCGTTGAATGGACAGGTCGTGGGAGAACTTGCATTTATCACCCTTAGTACACATTCCTTGCTTGTAGAAGGCACATAATACCGACTTCGGATCAACACCTGAAACACGCAAAAAAAAAAACCCAAAATATAGAAACTTGTCTATAGTGACCACCTATCAGGGCAGGAAATAAAATTTTATTTTCTGGGGCTACTTTCAAACTCAGTTTAGTGATTTTAATATGTTATACATTGAACCCTATGGCTGGGAAAAATTTAGGGCTATTTAGTCATTTCAGGGGGTTATTTTGTTAATTTGGGGGCTAAATCGCCCGTCGCCCCAGTGTATTTGCTACACTGCTACCTATGGGAAACAAAACATGTGACCAGACAGATGGCTGCTATCTACAGGATACACATAATTTGTCTCCGAGATAGTAGTGGCCACTGTAGGCATTTTGTTGCTATAAAGAGATGACCGGTAGGACAAGTTCGATTGTTGATTATAGGCTGACTATGAATGAAGGAGTTATACTGCAGTGATGAAACTAATATTGCAACTTAATTCCCGGGAACCAAGACTCTTTGGTGTACATGTATGTTATAATGAAACAACGAACCTCTGTTTTCATAACCATTTGCTGGTGTGGGAAAGAAAAAAAAACGTTTTTATGAGTGATGACTGACTGCAAAGATGACAGTGTGAGTTAATTTATTACTTTGATAAAAGGTTGATAACCAGAAGCATGTTGTCAATACCATAGAATCTCTGTTGACATATCGTCTTTGAGTCAAAATACTGTTTTATAATTATCATCAAGCTTTTCAATAGATGGCCCGTCGATGACAACACTATGATTGCTTACTTCAATTTGTCATGTGTGAAGAAAAGGGCCTTTATCTAGTGCCCAAAGTTTTCCGCTTTGCGGATTTTCTGCGAAAATCGCAGAGACAGGGGTAGGAAGCGAAAAACACAGTTTTTAAAAAATTTAAAAACAATGAAAAAAAAATACATAAATAGTGAATTTGGCAAGAAATTTGAGTAATTATAACATACATGTAAGTATACTCTTATTGGTTTCAAATGCGTCATGATTAGGCAATCATTTTCACTGTTTCCATGCATTTGAAATAAAAAAGGCTTTTCTGAGTTTTCAATGAATTTCAAAATGATGAAATTTAGAAAGCAGAAGAAGGCAGATTTTGAGGTTTGTAAAGCAGAAGAAAGCAGAATTTTAGATTTAGAAAGCAGAAAACTTTGGGCACTAACTTTATCACGATAGACTTCACTTTGTAGTGTTAAAGGCAAGGTCCACCCTGACGTCAAGTTGGTTTTAATAAAATCACAAAAATGAGAGAAACCTATTAATGAATGTTTATAGCAAAAATCCACTAAAGAATAGTAGAGTTATAACCTTTCAAAGTTTTAATTTTGTGACATCACATTTGAGCAGCTCCCCACATCTCAAGTAATATTAATTCAATAAATTGCCACTTTATAACTGGTTCATGATAATTGAATTTTGTTTCAAAGATGTATGAAGGAAATAATGTTTCTAATTACATATTGAATGCACAGGTAACATCGTTTCAATTTTCTGAGAAAATGACACTTTATGGAATTTATATTACATGAAAATGGGGGGGGGGGGAAACTGCTTGCATGTGATGTCACAAATTGAAGACTTTGAAAGTTCATAACTCCGTTATTCTTTGGTGGATTATCGCCAAACTTTCATTAATATGTTTCTTTCATTGTTCTGCTTTTATTAAAATCAATTTGACATCAGGCTGGACCTTGCCTTTAAGGGGTTTTCTCCATGTGCACAACAAATTGTGCAATGGCAATCACAAGGCATAACATGGTTAGACAATCTCTTTAGTATGTGTGGGTCAAAGGTCAGAAGGTCAACTTTTGGCACATACCTTTGGATACTTTCTGTGCTTCCATCACAGGTCTAAACAGCAAGTTCAGTTCTTCTGCTTCTTTCTTCTTGGCATCTTTTTTGTTTGTTTTTTGGGCCATCTCCATTTCCTTGACCTAAATATGATTAAAAAAACAAGGTAAAGTTGGTGGTTTATAGTCTTGGATGAGTTGGATCAGTACCTTCAAGGCCGCTCTCTCACGACTTTACCCTCCATAATCATTGGACCATATCCCGCCTGCACAGGTGTGCGCCCACCTCCATGCCCATGGGAGTATTCCTAGCCCGGCTGCCACTAAGGTGCTCAAGCCAATTTTGCCTCCTATAGGATTTCTCGTTCTCTTGGGAACCCATTTGTAATCCTGAGTGGAGAGAGCTAATGCAGAGGAAGCGTCTTACCCAACGACACAGAGCCCCTAACAGGATTCAGGATCTGAGTTTACATGAAAATAAATTCATAAAACTGAACGTGTAAGGGTAATTTTGTTTTTACTTTCTCCCTCTCTCCTTTTAACCTGTTAAAGATGATTTCAATATTTATCCATACAATACACTCAGGCCTGAAATATCTCATAATTGGTCCCCAATCAAATTAAATGACAGGGAGCCAAATATTGCTGGTCATCTGGCATACGTTCCAGGCAGAAGGCGCATATTTAATAATAATTTTTTTTTTCTACATGTAGTTTGAGAAATATTGCCCTATTTGCACTTAACAGACTGACAGAAGTATCTACAAATATCACACTACTTTAATTCGATGTGAAAAAAGCCAATGGTTTTCCAAGTTAGAGACAATTTAGTGCTAAGGCCCTTTTGCCAGAGCATATGCTAGGGGCCTTCTGCCAGACAACCAATGATTTATACAAGCACGACTCTTTGTGCATTCTTCTCGGAGTTGCTTTGTGTTGCTCGCATTTGCCATACATACAGCTTTTATTATCACCATTCCTACTGTTACAGTAATAATATATTATTTATCTGTAGACACAACTTGATACTGTAGCTCAGAGGATAATCAACTATTTGCACATAATGATAATAATAATCCAAATTTCATTGTTCTAAATAGAAATCAGGTTGGGAGAATTATTCCATTATGGAAATGCTGCTCATTCATTGGCTAAATTCAAGCTAGGTTGGGAGAATATCCGATCAATTAAATACACAGAAAAATTTGTGTGAAGTTGCTGTTTAAAGGCACTGTATAACAATATTTTCAGTTTAAAAAATCTGAGCTACATGATTCCCCACGCTACTAGTGTCTTTGATACAGTCTAAAAATGAAGTCCTGAAAAAATTGCAGTGTAAAACAATCATTAAGTGCTTTAAAAAAGTGAAAATCATTGAGAGACCATTCCAGCTTTTCTCCATAGACTGCTGTGTTGCAGAATTTCCTATCGCCCGATGTAAAATTAATGTGCCAATTTGTATCTGCACATATTGTACTAGTGACAGCATAACTGTCCAAACTTTTGTGTTCTAGGGTGTTTATTTGTCCATTCAAACACTGTCAGATATGTCAGATAGTTAAAGTTCGACAATTTTTTTAACGGGTCTTCCACAGTGTTATATAGTGTCTTTAACATAGAAATTTCAAGAAAACACTTTGTTTTTAGTGAAAATGTAATGCTTAGGCTAAATATACATGGTCATGTGTCGTATGGTGGGACCCCTTTGTGTTACAGGCACCAAAATTATGAATTTTGTCGCTTCTTGCATTTAAACCAATATAACTCAAAAAGTACTTATCAAAAACCAACAAAAGTATACATTTTCTGAAAGCATATACTTCAGAGAATCTCAATCATTCAAGGTCAAGTTGTCATACAGGATGTGTAAAAAAAATTAAAGGGTAATATCACAAAAAACGTATAGTTTTGTGATATTGATGACAACTCATTACACTTGTCATAATTAAGTCATGGCTCAAAATTGATGTTATATTGTGAAAAAGCACACTTTCAGCTTTAAGAAAATGTATGGTTTTACTACTTCTTGATTTTCAGATGGGGTAGTACAGGCTGTGACAAAATATGTTAAAAATTGTATGGCGATTTGTTACAAAAACATTAATTACACTAATTAAACAAACAATTTATTAATCCTTGCTAACAAATTTTAGAGATTAAATAGTAGATTATTGTTAAAATAAATGGATCAGTAGAGTGTATTTAAAAATTTCAACCAAAATGTAGCCCTGAAGTGAACATACTTGTGTGTCCTTACATGCAGTACTATCATGCTTCATAACGTGTACAAGTCAATGGTAAGCATAAGCTACACCAGTCATTAATTAAGTAATTACTGACCTAGAAGACAATTACTTTCATTTTACTGTTGAGAATTGTGAAGTACAACATGTGTCAAGTTAGTCAGATGCATATCATAACTCCAAGATAGCTTATCTGCTGCAAATAGTAGGAAAAACAAAAGAGTACAGGTGAATTTGCAATTTCTCCGTAGAGATTGTACACACTCCTCCTCCGCTTATCCTCCTCCGCTTATCCACCAGATTTACCCTCGTTAACAAGATTGCTTATCAGATTTCAAAAGCAGAGTAATTTTGCTGCAGAATGAGCCTAAATTCATTATAATTGGATAAAGAATAGCTCTGATGCATCAAGTTTAATTAAGAAGAGGACTGAAAAATGTAACCCCACCAGGTATTTGGGGGTCCCACCATACGACACATGACCACATATCTATTTTCTAAGATAAATAACATACAAAAATATCAAGGAATGAAATACAAATTCTTGGCTCAATTCTCAAATCTTCAATCAGGATAGGGGGTAGTTTAGGTTAAGGATGAAGACTGTATCAAATACCCAGGTTCTCAACTCTGACAGGGTTACGTTAAATAGTCCAAATTGGACAAATTCAACTTAGATGAATGAAAGAGATTATTCCGAGAGGTGAAATACGATGTAATAGATTTGAATTCCTGAATAATCTCTTTTAATCAAATAAACTTTTTCTTTCTCACCTTTGACTGTTTTTGGTTGCCATATTTGACCTGCTGTTGGACATTTTTGATGTAAGTCTGTTGCTTGGCTCCTTTCTTGTTCTTCAGACCAAAGGTTTTGTCCTGAAATGGAGCAAATAAAAGCAGTAACAAGTACACTCAGCATTAAGATGGCGTGAACATGTAGTACTATAACATTCAGACTAGACCTTGGATGAATCCACAAAAAACAAAAACAAAAACAAATCAAGGGGGTGGGGTACATTTAACCTCATTGGTTGATGGTAAAATATTGTAGAGACACAGATTTTCCATTTTAACAAAGTGGTCTTTTCCGTTTCTGAAAACCTGTAATTCTGTTTCAACTTGATCTAAAATTGGACATTCCGTTTTTGATAGAAAATGCACAAAGCGAAAACATGAATTCCGTTTCGCAAAGGTGAATTCCATGAATTTCCACATGAAAAGTAAAGTAACCAACATGGATTTTCCGTTTCAATTTACCGGTACGTGGAAAATCGCTGTCCCTAATAGTGTTCAATATGAATAATTTATTTCTTTGCTTACCCTTTGGGCATTTAAAATTTAACACTTTCACATTTTCACTTGTGCAAAAGAGATACAGGCAAACCCTGTTATAACGAGCACAGGTATAGCGAGGACTCGCTTATTGCAAGGACATTTCTCGGGTCCCAATCTTTCTTCCATAGACATCCGTGTATTTATGCTTCTCATATAACGAGATCGGCTATAGCGAAATTTCGGGTCTAGCGAGGTAAATTCCCAGCAGTGTTGGGTCCGAGACAGTTTCAGCCGAGACGAGACACTTGTTTTCAGAATCAGCCGAGACGAGACCGAGACCGAGACCGAGACAATTACCTTCGAGACCTAGACGAGACCGAGACAATTAGCGTCCGAGACCAAGACGAGACACGAGACACCCAAACACTGTCTCGAGATCGAGACATGTCTCAAGACACCCAACACTGATTCCCAGCCTAAAAATAAAGAAAAACACAGGAAATTGACCCTGTTATAGTGAGCATCCACCTCGGCTTATGTCGGCTAGCGAGCGCAAACAATGTTGCACACTGTAAAATCAACTCCATTTGCATGACCTTGATCAACACATCGGGCATGCTACACCACCATGCGTTGTAAACACACACTTCCTATCACAGTGCGAGGACCCGTGCCAGTCAGCACATGTAAATGAGTGACGTCTCCTTTCTTCCCGCCCGTTGCACCATTTTCGGTAATGGAGAATGTGGAATTATTGTTCAGTTACGTTTTCAGCTCTGTTGTTTCAGTTCAAAGACTTACGTAGTTAGTAAATTCAGTTTTTTGTAAAACTAGAGAAAACACTGCAGTAGCGGTAGAAATCTTAGCTATACTTTATTTTGTAGTCCCATACGCATAAATTTTTGTGTGTCTTTATCACATACTTTTATAGCGAGAAATTGTTAAAACGGGGTTTGCCTGTATTTGCCTGAAAAAATAGAAATGAAAAGGATTAAGTGGCAATGACACCATGGTGAGAAATAAAAATGCCTCTCAAATTAAAACTGGTTGAAAGACATATCAATGGATACACCAACTGGAGGCATTTATCTTGAATCTGTTTACTTCAGTCGAATCAAGCATAAACATTCTAGCTAATCTAGCATTTTGTTTTTATTGAATGTTTTTTTAATTGTTCAAGATTCAAGATTCAAATTTATTTTCCACAATTCATTAAAAACATATACAAATATACAAATGATAACAATGTAAACAACAATAACATTGTTATATAGTAATTACTGCATACTAGTAATTGCAAAGAATGTGATAGAACTAGATCCCCCCATAAAAACCTACACAACAGATTTGTCCGTCACAAGGCATACTGATGGAAGTTGTTTTACAACAAGTCATCTTTGACTTCAAAATTTCTTATAGTAAAAACTTTGCACAGTTTACTTGATTCTTGAATAATTTCACCCCAAGTTTTTAAAGTTTTTGTGGCTTTGGTACCAGCAGGAGTTATTGCACAATTCGCTTTGGTAAATAGTTAGATCAAAGTTGTAACGTTACACATTTTTCAATGTCACATAAAACGTGAAACATAAAAATAAATACAAAAACAAAGCCTGCGGCTTAAAGGGCACACGTTATTTTTACACAAGGATTTCCCATTGATTTATTTCACCGACATCCAAACTCAAAAGTGTTAAAAATAACGAGTGTTAGAGGTATGTGCCCAGATTCAATAGTCCAGAGACAGAGTTATTATTCACAAAGTCACAGTCACAGCACAGGCACGGCACAGGCCCAGCTGCACTTTCAATCTGTTGAATTCTGCGAACGGTCATAGCACACACTTCGATGAGCACTACATTTTGGAAAATTATTTTTCTAGGGACATATATTAAAAAGATTAAGTGTGCGGCTACTCAACCCCCACCCTTTACATTTGCAACCCACAGATCATACCCAACTTCCCACACGGCTACGACTTGTCTCAACTTCTTTGGCATTGCATCGCCAGCCCACTGTCGACTGTCATCGCGAATGAATGAATGAACTTGCGCGTAAATCAATGGCGCGCCGTGCGATCTCCGACACATGCTGGTGACATGTGGAAATACATTGAAAACGGGCACATATATACAAACCTCGATAATTTTTTCCTTCTTCTTCTGATCAGTTTTTTTGCTTGGTTGTTGCTGGGCTTTCTTTGGAGGCATTTTTACTTTTAACGCCGAGTTTTTTCGGCTTCAACCATGGATCAAGTTCCCTCTTTCCTGTCTGTATTGCGACTTCTGTGGAAACTTTATTCTGTCCGAAATTATCGACGAAAAGAGTATCAAATATATTACGGTTGAGTTAACGAGACAAACGAAACACCAACTTTCTTCTCGTGTCTGTGTAGGATAATAATTGCAAGTGTGCAATTCGGATCATAATTCAAGTTTAGTTAGATGACTTGACGGCAGTTAAAATGCTTAAATAGAGATGGTAAATTCGGGTAAATTCTATCAGTTTTTCCAGGCCATAGGTCTAATCACAAAATAGCAAAAACGGCGTAAATCGCTTTCAAAACATGAGGGGCGCCCAGTGACAAGCGAAGAAAAGTCATCATTCCCAGCGGCAGGGAACTTGGAGCAAATCAATGTGGGTTGAGGGAGGGGACTCTCCTCTCTCGCAGGGGCGTCGATCCGTGTTCGGATTGGGGGGGGGGGGGCAAAAGTGAAAAAAATGTCAAAAATTTTCGGCACGCTCCG
>JZLH01S0541204.1:0-22950 GCA_001188425.1 Eucidaris tribuloides
TTTGTTTAGACTTAGTACAAATGATCCTTGGCTAATACCACATGTGTGTTGATGTGGATGATGAGGTCAAAGGTCATCTAGGTGTCAAAAGGTCAATGATATGAGGCCATGGCCATGTGCATCATTTTTTTTAAAGTTTTTGTTTAACTTTCACTCATTTCTTTTTTTTGGTGCACCAATTTTGTTCAAATCTGAAACTAATAATCAGTGGGTACCACATGTTAGTTGATGAGGATGGAGACGTCAAAGGTCATCTTGGGGTCAAAAGGTCAAATGATGTATTTCTGCATCAATTTTGTTCAAACTTGGAACAAACAATCAGTGGGTACTACCACATGTTTTGTTGACGAGGATGAAGAGGTCAAAGGTCATCTAGGGGTCAAAAGGTCATATTGCATGTTTTATTGATCGCGAAATCAGGCGAGACTCGTGGTTCATGAACCACCTTGTTCTAATAATTGGAAAATAGCTCTCAAAAAAACTATTTGACCATATTATTCAAAAATTATCACAGATAACAAACACTTTCCACACAATTCTATGAGAGGCTTTCGGTACAACCATGTACGTTGGAAAACTCCACGTTCCGGTCAGAATGCTCTGGCCGTCATCAGGAGAATGAGGGAAGAGACGTAAAAAAAATCTTAAACACCCTCCGAAACAACTGATATTATTTCACCAATATATCACTATTGAAAAAGTTTATAGCCATGGAGCCTAGTATTTGATATTGTATTATTATTGCATAAAATCAATTTTATAGAAAATACTGCACAACATGATTCAATAGTCGGCTGTAAGAATTCAGACTAGGGATGGAGTCAAGGCTGACCTTTCCAAGTCACGAGGCCATGCATTCGAAAAATATCTTTCCCACAGACCTTGTACACATAACTCGGTCCGGGTCCGAGTCCGAGGCCAAGGCCAAGGCCAGCAAAATCTGGCCTCGAGGCCGGCCTCAACTCCATCCCTGGTTCAGACACTTCTCCTTCTATTTTCCTTATCAGCATGAAGAGCAGTGTTTCCCGGGGTGTTGAGTTCCAACAGACGGAGGCCATCTACTGGCGGGAGGGCATCTCGTTCCGGCATAAGAAGGGTCAGATCCTGGTCCAGTCGGCGGATACCACGGAGGATGGCAAGCTGCCCGGAGTGGACATCTTCATCAGCTGTCAGGAGGGTCACTTCGCCGCCATGGGGTGCGTGGTGGACCAGATCGAGGGACTTATCAAAGACTGGTACCCAGGTGAGGAGGGGATTCGTCGAGGGCTTGATGGGCGGGGGGGGGGGGGGGGTTGGTTACTCAGATTATAGTTGGACGGGGTGGTACCGCTGAGAACTCCGAACCCATACCCACATCTATGGGTCCTTTTGCCATAAATAGGCACCGATGTCTAAGGGTATCAAAAATTTTTAGTGTGCGAAGCATGCCAAAAATTTGAAAATTGTGAGTGTTTGCGTGCGAAAATTTCAAAATTTGAAAAATGGGACTCAGTCTAAGGATCTTTTTGATGAAAAAGGGACCCATGTCTAAGGATTTTTCTTGAAAAAATCACCCTTCCCAATGGCACATCCCTGTATACTCAATATACAGGAGTTATGACTATTTGTTTAGTTAGAGGTCTTTTAATGAAAGAACTTTTTTACTCATTTGTTTCTCTTTTGAAATTAAGCTGAAATGAACATTTTGATTTTTTTTTTCAAAGATTCAAATTTATTTACTCATTCAACAAATTATATGCATTTAAAAAGTTCATAACAAGCAATGACATATATCAATATAAAGGACACAAAAGCATAGTAAATAAAAGAACAATGATTATACATACATACATGTTGATAAATTTGCGAAATGAGTGGGAATCAAATTAAAGATAAAATAAATCTTGGTGAGCTTGATCCCGTGAATAATAGTAAATTCCAAAAATAAAGAAATGTATGTAATTAATCAACATAAACAGCTGACATACAAACAAGACCAATACAGAAGAATGGCAAGGAGCGTACCACCCCCCCCTTAGCCCAGGGGACATCAGAAGCAGTTACATGTACATGAATAGCTTTTGATATGTCGTAGACAATATTTACATAATGAATCAGTCACTACACAATAACAGTTCTCTATAAATTCTTTTAAATGTTTTCAAAGATGTGGTATCTTTCATGAAAGCAGGTAAGGAATTCCAAAGTTTAGGACCAGAGAAATAAACAGATTTTTGTGACAGCATAGTTTGTGTGTATGAAATATGAAAGTCATTAGATTGGCGTATGAAATGAGTCTGTGTGCTGTCATTAAATGAAAAGTATCTCACTAAGGAATCGGGCAACAAAACCTTATGGAGCCCTGATGAATTAGAATGTTGAGCCCTGAATCCAAACTGATTGCAATAAAGAAGATTGTGAATATTAATAAATTCAATTAGGCGATTGTACATAAATCTTTCCAGTATCTTAGAAAACAGGGGGAGGATAGAAATTGCGACGATAATTTGAAACATGAGAAGCTTGACCATTTTTTGATCAGATTGGAATAACCTTGGCAATTTTCATTTATTCGGGAACAGTTCAGATTGGCAAAGAAGCATTGAATATTGCACATAAAGAACCACACAATAAATGTATTGACTTTTATAATAAGCAGTAATATCAACTTATCAATGCCAGTACTGGTTTTATTTCTTCTATGTTGCATACAATTTTGATTATTTTACTGTTGGTTACAGGTTGACAAAAGAAGAATTGCATTTTCGAGCAGTATATGTGAATATTCACTTGCACATCATCGTTTACAGCAATAGAAAGAAGATTAAGTGCAAAATTTACAAAATCATTAAATGACTCGGCTACATCAATATCCTTTAATGAGATGCCATTATTATTTACAAAATCAACGTTTGTTTTTGCATGTTTGCACAACAACTTATCTATACCTTCCATGTTGACTTCATATTGCCTCTTTCCCCATTGAAATTTTAAGTTATAATATTGTGTTTAGCTTTTCTTATTGCACATGTGACCTTATCCGTGTTTCTAAATGTTTTGTAATTATTTTACTTTTTTCGTACTTTTAGTTAAATACTTCTTATTTCATTTCTTTTTATACATTCTTGCTATCTCTTCATTCATTACCTAATTGCGGGTGTTGTCCGAATATAAGGAAAACATCATTATATACTCTAAAAAGTTTTCATAAAATCGTCATAATCAGCATCCACATTTCAGTAATGGAAATCCAGGGTGAACTAAAACACGTCATAAATCTACAAATATTACATTCAGTTATTGCTCTCGTTTAAAAGTAAAAGATTTGTTACTTGTTTGAGTAGTCTTAAAGATATATCAGTCAAAACAAAAACTGATAAATGATCACTGACATCTGCAATGGGAACACCTGATATGCAACCAAAATTATAATTAGTAAAGACATTATCTAAAAGAGTAGCACAGGTATCTAATATAGGAGTAGGAACATGTATTAACATGAACATTGAAGATGTCATCATGCAGTCAAAAAAATCACTTATAGAATTTGAGGTGTCAACTGCAAGCAAATCAAAATTACAATCACCAAGTAAGAAACATGTTTTATGCTCTGTATTAATCATGTATAAAATGGTATTTAAGCAATCAAAAAACTCAACAGCTGAGCAGTTAGGTGGTCTATAAAGAACACCTACTAAACATTGTTTATGAAATGTGAAACTTCAAAGAAGAGACTTTCCAGAGATTCTGTCGTGATGGTCAAGTCATTTCTCTGTTTGTAACTGACACATGAATTTATAAACATACCTACGCCACCACCTCACTTTACTGATCTATTGACAGTTAGAAAGCTATAACCATCTAAATTGTTGTGGCATGTATCACTTTTAAGCCATGCTTCAGTTAAGCAGTTAATAGAAAAAAAACCAAGTCAAGTTCACTAACAAAGGCTGTGAGATTTTAAAACTTCATGGCAAGACTGCAGCAGTTGAAGTGGATACATGATAGCATAATGTTTCTGCGTAATGTCAAATTCACTGTTAAATTTATCATGAGTGTAGTACGACTGTGAATTGATGTCGACTATTCCTCCATTGACTAACGACAATAGGATATTTGAATTTTTGGACATACAGTAACATACAAATACTTAACACTTAAAGGGTGGATACCAAATATTAAATTCAAGTATGAATATACAAAAAAGTTCACAGAAGAGAATAAATCCAAAACATATATAATAACGTTATAACCAGTATCAAATGTGACTGCTCAGCTCAAAACCCACAAAAGGTAGGCCAAAATGAAATTTCATTTTTCTACATACTTTCAAGGAGTAAGCTCTTAGCTTTAAAATGATATGTAACTTGTTAAAATTTGACTATCCTAACCCATTCAAAAAGTGACTTAAAGGGTACCAACACCCTGAAAATCAAATTTGTGTACAGCTAGAATACACAACAAATAACCACTAGACAGATGTCATAGCTCGTGAGGTGATCATATTTTGATGATAATAATCATAACATTTTGGAACTCAGTTCCGCGTGTTCAATCTCAGTTCCGTAAACGCCGGTTATATGCGTGCGCGTTCTGGCTATACGCGTACGTTTTTACCAAAACTATCGGAGTTCAGGATCGATCTGTGTGTACGCAATACGCCACACCGTGTCACGTTCCTGATCAGAAAACGTTGCAAAGTTTCAGCCAGTCTATCTCAAACACTTCATCCAAAAAAGTTGCTGAGTGTGAAACGTTTCGGTCGCAAACAGCGACCGTTTCAAGGGTCGAGACTCCGCTGAAAGTGCGAACGCAATTGATTGTCAGTCGGCTCGCTTGAGAAGCTAGCGTGCACTTGCACAGGCTCAACTCGGCTGTCGAGCTTACACAAGGCAATTGCCGCGGGTAATTGAACATAAAATGGATGAAGACAGAAGCCTGTATTGAGGGATGATATAATGATATAACATAGTTTTGGCATGAAAACATTTTTTATGCCTATAATATGCTTCCTGTATCTAAATGCCACAATCCGAGGCTATGGATTACAATTTGGAGGAAAGTCGGTCAAACCAGGGAGTTGTTATCCCTGGTCAAACTTCGTATTTGTGGTGCGAGTAATGTCCCTGTGAGCTGCATGCCGTGCCGGCAAAACGCCGCCGGGTGGTGGGGTGGCAGACTGAACGGTTTCTGGTGGTGATACAACATCATTATTTTGCAGAATCTCTTCTTCTTCATGCAATTTACGCGACGCACGCCCGTCCTTTTGTTGCGGACTTTTTCTTTAAATTACCGCTTTCAATAAGTGAAGTAATTTGCCCAAGTTTATTCAGTACAGGTTGCTACACGCGGCTAATAAAATGACAATACCATTCCCACCTCTACTTACGCAAGAATAGCACAAACAGGATCCGGGTCTTTTGATAAAAAATACATGTTGACATTTTTTGCCATTAACACAGCGTCCCTATTAAGACAAATCACTGCAGACGTATATTCAAGTTCATAAAAAAAAGGCACAGGGAGTAGAACACGTACCGTTTACTCACAAATATAAACCGATCCGTAGGGCCTACATGACTTTTGTATGTCACACTTTATTTTAGCAACATATGGAGCCGAATATTACCACTGACAATTCATTTCCAATTGTAAAAGCAAGCACCCGATATTTGTTTTAGTTTCATATGAATCCGAATAGGTCTGTATCCATAATTTATTTCCGATCGGGAAACAACTACACCCGACATTTCTGTTTAGCGTGATGTGGAGCTAAAATAATATAATTTATGTGCACCCTTATTCCTCGATAAACGTTTTTATTTTAACTGGCTAGGTCGGACCAGTAAAATTGACCGACAGTGAACTTTACAGGTCCCGGGACCGTCGTATCTGCGGCACTCTAGCCAACTGTTATCGATCAAGACGTTTGACGGAAAAAATATCGATAGCGCGATCGATCGATTGATAGTATCGGGTGATCGAGTAGTCTATGCCAAGTCGTTTTTTACTTTATTTGTTGTTTGAAATTCACATTCATACCTCAATAAATAAAAAACGGAGTAATCATAAATGCTAATATTATGCAGAGGGCATGGCACAAATATATTCTACATGTATAGCAAATAAATTACTCAGGGTGTTGGTTCCCTTTAAATAAGAGAGAGAGTTAGGAGGTGCAGTTTCACAGAAAAGGGATAAAAGAGGATTTAATGATTATGTTCAGTCAGGTGTGCCATGCGGAATGTGATCTAGAAAAAACTGCTAACATCTCATTTTTGGTTTTGTTTTGAGCCACCAAATTTTAACAGGAGGTAGAGAAAAGATTTCTCTTTGAGATGAGACAAACTTTAACAATATGAGTTGGTCAACCCAATTGACACATTTTGGTCTATTACAAAGAATCGTAATCTGCGACTTTTTGTTGGTTTGGAGCTGGGCGGTCACAAATATAATAAACGGTTGAAACCTATTGCATGCATATCAATGTAAGGAGGTGTTTAAATACTTAATGATTAAAATACATTTGATTTTGTCAATTTTGTTATGTAGGGCTGTGTTCAGATACCAAAGACTTCACGCAGTGTCAGGTTCAGCGATTGGTGCCGTGTCCAGTGTGTGTAATAGATAGAAGAGACAGCGTGGACTGCGTTACTAATGATGTTCCACACTTCTACACCGTTGAGGAGCTTGTGCAGAAGGCCATTCAGGGTGAGACTCATATCGCTGCCTGTGCCAACTCCAAGACCACACAGATCCCCATCGATATCCTGGTTCCAGACATGTTCATGAAGGATCTCCAGATCAGACGACTCCTGGAGCCGGATTTCGAGCTCCACATGAGCTCCGGGCATTCCCTGGGCCAGGGGGGTTTCGGAGAAGTGTTCAAGGCCAAGTTCCGGGGTCAAGCTGTCGCTGCCAAGACCACCGTCCCGACCCGCTTCCTGAGCAATCGCATGTCGTCGCCAAGCGAGGGCTACGCGTCGCGGACGTCGTCGATGTCACAGTTTTCGACCTCCACCTCCGGATCTACGATGGCGGAAGAACCCGTGTATTGCGACGTGGAGTCCTCCACTCTACTGGACAGCTTTCAGAAACTGAGAAGCGAAGTTGCTATCATGTCCAAACTCAATCATCCGTGCATCATCCAGCTGATCGGGGTCTCAATTCGACATCTTTGTTTTGCCATGGATTTTGCTCCCATGGGGGATCTCCAAAGCTATCTCAGTTTCGAGCACCGGACCGCAAGGCCCCATTTCGTCAAGAAGGGGGTCATCTTAGAACCGGTCTTGAGCCGGACCCTAACCTATAAGATTGCCCAGCAGGTGGCTGCCGGTGTGCAGTACCTTCACAACAAAGAGATCATCTACTGTGACCTGAAGACGGACAATATACTCTTGTTTTCGACCGATGAGGATGCGAGCGTGAATATCAAGTTGACAGACTACGGTATCGCACGGACCTATGACCTTATGGGAGCCGTGGGCATGGCAGGGCCACCAGGCTTCTGTGCCCCAGAAATCATGCAAGGGCTTGTGTTTGATGAAAAAGTAAGTAAAGGGCAACTCTCTTTTTTATGCCTTTGTAGTTTCCAGAGACATTATTATACCCCTGCCAAATGAAGTTTGAAGGGGGTATATAGGAATCAGGGTATGGTTGGGCGGGCGGTAAAGCGGGTGGTCGGTCGGTCCATTGCAAATATTGCAAATTGAACTATTTCCTCAGTTTTTAACCAATGGTCATGAAATTTTGGACACACATTGGTCTTGGGGTGAAGTTGTGCAAGATTCATTTTTGGCATGTGTCAGAAACTGCATTGCCATAGTAACATCATATTATTGCAAAAATCAGGTAAAAATCTTGTGGATCAAACTACATCTTCAGTTTTTAACCAGTGCTCATGGTATTTGGAACACACATTGGTCTTGGGGTAAAGATGTGCAAGACACATTTTTCAAATGTGTTGGAAACTGCATTGCCATGGTAATGCCACATTGTGGCAATAAGTCAGTGATGTGATGGGGTGGGGGTATTAATCACCTTCAGTGATAAATTTTCAAGTTGTCTGTCCAGTAGGATTCCTAGCCACCCTGGAATTCGAGGAAAACCTGGAAAATGACTTCTTCTTTTCCCAGTCATGGCAAAGTCAGGGAATTTGAGAAAAGTCTCAGAAATAAGAGAAAAATAAGGGAATTTTGTTTGTCGAGTGGTCTGAATTTCTCTCCTCGTGTTCATATAATAGACATGAGGCAAGAAAGAAATAAGTGAAATAACAGATGGGTCAAAATGATGATTCTGAACTGTTTTACTTCCATCAGGGAAAATTCAAACCTGGGAGTAACCCCCCCCCCCCCGCCTGCAATCTGCTAGCAAACGCTGAGGACATGTATAATATTTGACTTTGAGATCCTAGACATATTTCCCCATGACAGTGGTACAACACCACCTCTCTCAATAATATGTTAGTCCCATCTGTCATAGCCTCTTTGTAACCAAAAATCAAACAAACAAAGAAACAATATAGCTGTGCTTTGAGAGCACAAGTCTCTCCGCCAAAATTTCCATTTCTCTTCCCCACTACCCAATAGCCTTAGAAATAATGTTTGAAAATTTTGATTAAGTTGTTTTTTTTTGCCATCATTCATTTTTTTTATGATTAAACGTTAAACTTGCCTCAAAAACTGTAGAAATCTGCAAAAAGAATCAAATGTTTTCAATTGATTCCAATTTTTTTTTCTGATTGATTCCAAATTTTTGTTGGTTGATTCTACAAATGTTTATGATCTTTTTTGATGATCGATCCATTAATTTAGTGATCAATTGACTGACTGAAATAATCGTCTACACGCACACATCAGACTCAACTAGCATAAATCACATATATACTCTACGGCCTTAAGCTGGTGGGGTGGTAGACCACTTTTGAAGTCAGGCAATGACTGAAAAAATATATGGTACATGAGCTATTGTGTGGGACTTCTCTTTTTGTGTTTTGCTTGACGTTTTCCTTGATACCGGACATGTGACCTTGAAATTAAACTTGGACTAGCATTTTCGTTTTTGAAACATGTAAACATTTCATGGGGCCAGATGTGAAACTGTGACCGTGAGACTGTTAACAAACATATAAACAGACAGACAAACGAACAAACTCGCATGATCAAAATTACCTCATCCAACTTCGCTGGTGGAGATAAAAGTTGTGGGTTATATATAATATGGCTTGCATGTAAGGCACTTGAATACAAAATGTCTTGTCTCTTTGTTAGGTGGACTGGTTTTCGTATGGTATGTTCCTCTATCACCTTATGACGGGGATGTGTCCCTACTACGACAAGCACAGCCGCCTGGAGATCCAGCTGGCCGTCAATGAGGGCGCCAAACCCAGCTTCAATTTCCTGGAGTACGTCATGCCCCCACGGCAGGCCTTCCCCTCCCTGGGGGGACTGATGGAGGCGTGCTGGCAGGACAAACCCAATGCCCGACTCCAAGGGAAGACCATCCTACACCTGCTAGCCAAGCCCACTTTCCTCTGCCTCCGGAGGGCGCTGTCCGTCGAGGGGGACTCCGTGACGACCGCCTTCAGTGAAGGAATTCAGGATCAGGTGAGACTTGCATGGTATTTAAAGGCTGTGGATCCCTTTTGAATGCCTAAAAATTTATATTTTGTGAATACACATAAAAATCTGAGAAAGACTCCTCCCATTTTAAGTTACATGTACATGGAGTTGCATTAAAGATTTAGGGAAAATAATCACAAACTTGTCAGGAAAATCAAAGTGATTAAAAAGAAAATTAACAATTAATCATTAGGAGAAAGACAATTGCCACTTCCATGATTTCTTGGGGCTTGCATTGTCTATCTTAGTGAAAGAAAACTTTAAAGCACAAGTATAGTGTTGGTCGATCAGACAAATATTTAGTCAATCTTTCACAAAATATTCTATTGTCCCCCCAGACATCGGAGAACAACATCAAACCTATGAAAACTTGTTTATAGTGACAAATTATGATGTTTAAATTATAGGAAAACATCTGGTGGTATGCACTTTGGGAAATGTTGGGGGTCCCCCCCCCCCAAAAAAAAAATTACATTTCAAGTAATTTCTCAAATGGGAGAGTTTCAGAGCGAGCAATTTTCAGGCCATTGATAGATCGTATAAGTGTATCTAAAAAATGTAATTGCAACAAATTTCATTTTTTACCATTTAGCAAAACAATGCTGTGTCTTTATTTTAACGTGAACAGTGATGGATAATAATTTTGCATCACTCTTGTAAATGCCCTTATACTGAATGAAGTTTTCAGCCCCCAAATAATTATTATGATAATAGTAATAGTGTCCAATCAAATACTATGCTCCTGGCAAAAAAAAGGGTTTTATCTACTTATACAAAAACTGCCACTGTGACTAATAATGGTTTATTTCTCAGGAAGTGTTATTTATACACTATTTATTTAACTTTATTTAATTAGTTTTCATTTTAGCCATAGTCTTAATGTTATTTTTTGTTGTTGGTCTTTTATGTTTTGCAGGAGAAGGTCATCCACTTGGTGGTTGATTCAGGGCGGGGGACCTCTCTTAGGTCTTTCTTCGTCGATAATGATGGATCGTACCAGTCGACCAGGCAGCTGGAACTGCAGTGCCCCATGATCAAGACAGCCGTCATCATTCCAGGGGGCATGAAACTTGTTGTTGGAACACTGGTACGTTAAATTGTGGCTAGTTTATGAGTGACTTTGTTCCTTCTTTTGCATTTTGGATTTTTGCTCGAATTACCCCTGATAATGATTTGATCGTCTGAATGATGTCTATATCTGTATCTGTATCAAGAAAAATCTGTGGCCAAAAAAAACCGGAATGCTAGTATGGTGATTTTTTTTCTTCTTTATCTAAGACAAATTGTAATTTTTTCCATTTTCTGAGCAATACAACATTTAGATTGTCATTTTTCGTTCAGTACTTTTCAGTTAGGAACCAATTTTGCAAAGCAGTGCATTTCAGCTTTTTTAATGGTGCATTCTATTGATGGCATCCCATAAAAATAACATGTAAACAGATACACATACCAAATTTACATTGGTTCTAAAAATGGCCTTAAAAATGGCAAGTATCCAACCAAAATAGATGATCTTGATGTCATTCTACTTGCAAAGGAATAGTCTGTCAGATCAACTATATACAGGGGTGTGAGAGTTCAGCTTTAAAGCTGATTTCAGCTTTTTTAATTTTTTATTTTCAGCTTATTTTCAGCTTTTTGTGAATTTACAAAAGTATAGTTCAGCCTTTTTTTATTTGTGGCCACTCACAACCCTGTATATAAAGGTGAGTAATTATTTTGGGAAATAACTGTATTGTTCTGATTTTTTTGGGGCCTTGATCCATATATAGATATACACATGCACAAGCACAAATTTAAAATGGACAGTATTTTTCTTCCTTTGTCTCACATCACACAGGGGGACTTTGTGCAGATATACCACTTGCCAACGATGAAGACCTCATATCCCAGCCTGTTGGTGGAGGCTAGAGTAGCAGCCCAACCAACTTCTCTTCTCTACCTTGATCAGGTAAAGTATATTATTTGCTGGTATTGTGTGCCATAACCTCTTAACTGAATAGCACAGTGCTAGTGGCTTTTCAAAATTTAAAGGGAGAAGACGCCGACAACTAACAGGCATAAGTTAAGAAAACATTGAGTTCTGCCACCAATCAGATCGCACGGTACACATTGCTGAACTGACCAAGCGATGACCGGATGCATGCCACCGAACGTGTGTCGTCACGCCGTAGTAATAGTATGCCACGTTGATCGATAAGCACTTCCTCCCCCCTTATGACTGTTTTCTGCAAGTAAAAAAAAAAAAATGTTTTATCTTAAGAGTAAGGGTTGCCAAAAGAATAAAATAACCACAGAATAACTAATTTGTAGCGCGCCTTGCTGAGTAGTGAGTGTCACACCAGTAGCTATTTAGGCAGGCTGTCTTTAGTCACATAATCCATAATTCCCAACAATTTACTCTCCATCCTCTTTATTTCTTAACTTATGCCTGTTAGTTGCTGGCGCCTTCTCCCTTTAAAATTCACCACTAAAGTATGTAATATTGGTGGGGGGGGGGTTGGGGAGTGAGGAGGGGAGTATTGTATGGATCATGTTCACCAAGGTCTTGTGCAGTGCTACTTTTGTCAGAAGAGAACAAATGGTTCACTTTGATTTATCTCTAGTGGGAGTAAAATAGCTGGTTTCATCATCAACCCATAATTTGTTCCTTGTGGGTGGAATGCAGAAATCTTTGTTCCGTGTTGCAGTGGACATGTCATGCATTTACACCTATCTTAAACACATTATTTCTAAGTCAAGATCTACGGAGTTGAACTTGAGATCACTCTTTGGAACTCCATAGCCAAAAGATTTAAAAAAATGGTTGATGCAACAGTGTGGGACATAATGGTGCATCCATGTAGATTTTACAGTTATTGTAACACCACCCTGACACACTTTTGGATCTCAAGCACTGGAGTTAAAATTCAAGTATAGTTTTGGTCTATCAGACAAATTTTTCATCATTTTTGTCTTGCCCACTGGAGGTGAAGGCGAGACTAAGGGATCCAAATGGTGTCCGTCCGTCCGTCCGTCGTCCATCCGTCACAAATGTTAAAGTTTACCTGCAAGAGTCTCTTATGACAGTTGGCAACTGCTGGTCCAATGGCAACCAAACTTGGGTGGTATATGCATTAGGGGTATCATCATGTTGTGGTGCTGTCGGAGGTCACATGGTGAGGTCAAAGGTCATTTGAGGTCACATTGTTAAAGATTACCTGCAAGACTCTTTTTCATATGTTAAAGTTTACCTGCAAGACTCTCTTATGACACATAGCTTGGCAACTGTTGGTCCAATGTCAACCAAACTTGGGTGATAGATGCACTAGGGGTAACATCATGTTGTGGTGCTGTTGGAGGTCACATGGTGAGGTCAAAGGTCATTTGAAGTTTAAACATTGAAGTTTACCTTCAAGACTCTTACGATAAATAACTTTGCAACCGTCGCTCCGTTTTTAATTAAACTTGGGTTGTAGATGCACTAGGGGTACCATCCTGTTGTGGTGCTGTCGGAGGTCACATGGTGAGATGAAAGGTCATTTCAGGTCAAACGTTAAAGTTTACCTGCAAGACTCTCTCACATTTGATAAATAGCTTTGCAACTGTCACTCCCTTTTCAACTAAATTTTGGTTAGAGATGCAATTTGCAGACCTTCATGGTATGGTGCCATCAGAGGTCACATGGTAAGGTCAAAGGTCATTTTAATTCAAAGATTAAAGTTTCGCTGCAGGACTCTTTTTATGACACATAACTTGGCACGTGTTGCTGTAATAGCAACCAAACATGGGTGATTGATGCAATAGGGGTACATTGTTGTTATCATGCCGTTAGAGGTTGCATGGTAAGGTCAAAGGTCATTTTAGGTCAAACATTAAAGTTTACATGCAAGACTTCTTGATAGGGATGTATTTGGGGAAAGTCACGGGTGGGCGAGACACAATCTTGCTATTGCCTTGTTTTCATAAAGTATGGTAGTGTCATGATGGACATTTAATACATCACCATAAATATTTTCTGACAAATATGAGATATCAGCAGATTTGTGTGTGTGTGTGTGTGTGTATGTGTGTGTGAAATGAAAAGAACATTGTCATTTTTCATACATTTGTGGATTTGTAGATTCAAAGTTTATAACTTCACAAAATTCTTTGTAAATTGGGAAATATTCACAACATTATAATAAAACTTACATGGTTAGAAAGGGTATACTTTTATCTACATCTCATCGGTTGTCGGGCAGAAGAGCCCTAGCATGTGTTCCCGGCAGAAGGGCCTTAACAGAACATTTTTTATAATATGAGAAATATTGCCTTATTTGATATTTGCACTTAACAGACTGATAGAAGGATCTAAAATATCACACTACTTTGATTTCATGAAAAAAAAAGGCGATGGTTTTCAAATTAGAAACAATTTAGTGTTAAGGCCCTTCTACCGTGAACATACATGTATGCTAGGGCCCTTCTGCCAGACAACAGACGAACTTATGTACACAACACCTAAAAAGTTGAAGCTGATGCTACAATTTAAAACTACTCGATGTGTTAAGAGTTTACTTCTTTGAACCCTTGTGAATACTGACATATAATGTTTTGTAATACGTTAACATCAGCAGTAGATAATTTCTTGATTTTGTTTCTCCCCTTGCCTCTCCCTCCACCCCCCCCCCCCCCATAGCCCAATGGACACGAACAACCCCTGCTGTTTGTGGGACTAGCCAGCGGTGCCGTGGTCATCTTCAGTCATAAGACAGACACCTGTGGCCAGCACTCCGTGGACAAGATGTTACTCCGTACCACCATGCAGCTGGGGACCCGACCCCGCCCCTGCACCTGCTCCGTGGTTGTCCAGGAGCGACGTGAGGTGTGGATGGCATGCGGGAGGCGGATCTACATCGTGTCGATCCCCGAGCTCCGTGTGGAGAATGACGTGCTCCCGATTGCGGTGGAGGGCAACGGAGCGGTGGAGGAGATGACGCTCAGCGGTCGCAGCCTCTGGTGCGTCACGTCAAGCGCGGCGTACGTCCTCCGGTATGACGTGCACGAGAGGCGTTGCACGGCTGTCCTGTCGTGTGGGGAGATGGCCGTCTCGTCGGGCAGTTGCCTGTCGCTGGCTGCCGACGAAGTGGAGGATCTCGTCGGGAGCTTGGAGGAAGCGGATAACAATGCTGTTGTTGATAAAGATGACGACGATAACGATGAGGCTATTGAGACGAACAGTAACAGCGATGGCAGGCACACAGCTAACAGGAGTGAATGCAACGAGGAACTGGTGACTGTCACGGATCACTTCCAAGCCGCGTGCGTAGTCCCACTCCGCAGACAGTCGAAGTGGAGGAGGACGAGAGCGCCAAGATTTCGCAATTTAAGCGGTCGGAGTGCCGTCAGTTTCGAGGAAGAAAATGGCAAGGAGGTGCGCACAGTGAAAGTAACTGCATTGCTAGCCATGGAAGACATCCTGTGGGTTGGAAGATCCAATGGTGACATATTATTGGTGAGCATGATTGCGGACGAAGATACCACGAACAAACGTACGTTTTACCAGTTCGGTGAGGTCGTCACTGTGCTTAAGCCGAATCCGCTTGTGGAGATAGATTCGGGGATGGTGACGAGGCTCTTGCCCGTGGGGCCCGACAGAGTGGTGGCTTGCTACAGTAGTGACTGCCCAGAGAGACAGGCAGGATGTGTTAGGAGCATGGTGGTGTGGGACAATTGGGATCTGGGAATGGTGCGTTATTTCGAGAACATGTTTACCAGGACTGGATCGAACAGATATCAAAAAGCTGGCGCTACGTAACATACACCATTACTCATATTTGATATTATTAACCGTATCAGACATCTGAGCTGGGCAGCTTTATTCCCTTATTGCCCAACTTAGACCTCAATCATTATTGACCGGTCAATTATTTTCCCGTATTGACCGCTCAGAAAAGTCAATGGTAAAATGCGTGTTAAACAGCGCTCGAGCCAACATCCGGGTATTGTAGCTTAGGAGGAATATACAGTGTGTCCCAGAAAAAAGGAAACTGAGATTGCTGAAGATATTTTTATACATTGTTAACAAATATGAGAAGAAAATTGTACCTAGTTGGAAGGCATATTTTATCTTCTTTAATTTGATACCAGTCACAAAGATTTCCATTCACGCATGACTGAGCAAAGACAATCAGAAGGGACACAGGTATAAAAACATTTGCACGAGCACATTTGAAATTCAAACTGTCATGCATGAATGTTTTCAGAATATCTTCGATATTGAATGACATCATTAAAATGCCTATTTCGTCTTCTTTCATATGATACCACATTTGTGAAAAATGAGCGATTCATGAGTGAGAAAAGACAGTTTGAAAAGATGCTTGTTTTCAGAAATGTTCCAAAATGCATTCATTAACCCTGTTTTCTTGATTTGGCAGCCAGCAACCAAGAAATTACCCTGCGAACATGATTCGGAGCCTATTGTTGTGCCCCGTGCAAGATATTGTGTGAAGTCAACCGTGTGTGAACCTTTTGTTAAGCGCGCTGCTAAATGGTCAAAATGCATTCATTCTAAAAATCACGCTAAAACAGGTATGTTTTAATTTTACTTGTTCTCCGGCATACATTATTCATTTTTTACGCATGAGGTGTCAGATAAAAGAAGAAATTATGAATTTTTATGTCATGGTTTTATTTGTTAAAAATAATTCCATTTTATACCTTCAAAATGCACTCAAAGATGGAATATGCGCGTGCAAATGAAATTTTGGTAGCACCAATATCCATTGTTTTAATTCCACCATGCATGAACAATAGATAATAAGTTATGCATCAAATAAAAGAAGAGGAACAGAGCTTTACAATGATACCTAATTCATTGAATAAATTATTCATTATGATAGAATAATTTTGGTATGAAATCCGGTTTCCTTTTTTCTGGGACACACTGTACAATCACTGCACGGCAGCTGCAGCTGCTGCAACTGCCGCCGCGCTGCAAGCGCTCGATCGCACACGAAGTGAAATTCCCATTTGTTTGCACGTAAACTTGACTTGGCACGTTCACAAGACGTTCGCGTCAATCGTACAATGAACATGTTTTGGATTTTTGTGTGTGTGCCATTTTTGAAACTTCGTCTTCGTCGTTATGTTTGAAATGTGATAGTTTTGAAACTCTGCACCCGTAACTTTCTTGAACTGTCTTCTTTTTGCATATATATGTACATGTATGTAGAGCTGTGGTCTAAGTGTAACAACTTAACGTTATTAATGAAACGAGTAGATCTAATTTAGGGACCGACTTTGTTAGTTATATTTAATAATAACTGATCGCTAGGATGTATATTCTAACGTTAGCCGTTAAATCTGCACATCAAATCAGTTTAATGATGACCAACTTGAATTTGAAGGTAACATTGGTGAATTTTATAATGTTTACCCCCAACAGAGGTGTACAGTAACGTAACGTTGTTTTTGTTAGAGGCTGAATGAACAATTACGGTACTCATAACTAACTTGACACCCGTCATGTTTGATTTGGATCTGATCTGTTACGACTAACGTTACAAATTAATATTTGGCTCTAACGTTACCATCGCCGAGACATACACCATAACTACAGTACCATAAGATCTAATTAATGATATAACGTAGTTAGATCTAAGTAACGTTAGTTAGACCCTATCTTATCTAACTTCACCGGTACGGTACCGCACCGGTACCGGTACGGCGGTACCGTACCAAACAGTTATCGTAGATCTACTCACCGATTCCCTGTTTCTACTGACAGTGACAGCGCTCATAGAACAGTGTGCTTACGCTCGTCTATTGTTGGCGTCCAGCCGCAGAAATTCATCTTCATAGTATCACTCAGTGGCAAAATTACTTATATAACAGTTTTCTGCTTCAACTACAAGTTGTAACGTTAACTTCACAGCGCTAACGTTTCCAAAATGCGTCGAGTAAGATCACCGTAGTACTGTACCGTATGTGTGGTGCAGCGCTTAATTGCAAGCGCGTCATGTCAGCGGCTGGCAAAGATCAGTTAACGTATGGCAAGCTAATCGTGCTAAACTGACGGTACAGTATTGTTTTCCCAGCTAAAGGAATTTTGCAGGCAGAGGTATGAGGATGCTCACAATATATAATTTCAGTGCTCTAGATGTCTGATGTGGATAATAATAATAATATGGACTGGCTCTTACTTTCGGGAGATACGACATATATTGCCATCACTAGAATCATATCACCCTCGTCTTCGACTCGGGCGATATGATTCTAGTTCAGGCAATATATGCCGTATCCCCCTCAAGGCCAGTCCATTTTATATTAATGGTTAGTGTATCTACCATATATCACCTATGGGTGTACTAGAACATATCGTGGTTCAATTAGTGAGATGCATGATTTGCCACATATCTGAATTATGAAAAATATAATACATTGCCAATATTGTAGTGTACTGCTTTTGTAAACTAAATTGCTGTTGTAATGTGCATTACTATACTAGTGTGTCCCCATCCCCCCCCCCCCCGAGAAAAAAAAACACCACCACAAAATTACATTCGAAAAGTATTACCCAAATTTTGATATTTTCAAACTTTTAAAGAAAATTTTCATGTTCTTTGACAGCTGAGGGTCTTTTGTATCAAGTGTCATAAAATATTATTGATGTTTTATGCTTGAATGTGCAGAGATCACTTTGTGAAAAGTACAACATTCTGACATGACAAAAATTGGTGTTCTGGTAGGAATCTGCAAAGTTGCGAGTTGTGAACAGGCTAAAATCTTCATATTCTGATGGGTTTATGATAGTTTCTGAAAAAAGATAGCGTTTGTTGTATGTTCCGACATATTTCATCACCATGCTTGAGTGAGTAATTTATTAAATTTGAGAGACCTTTTAACATAATCAGGCTGGGCTTTTTTAGCTATGCTATATCTGGGGGGGGGGGGGGGCGGATTCCGCCCCCCCCCCTGAGATCTCGGCCGTCGATCTCGCGATCGCCGCCGAAATCGGCACGCACGTTACGCATCACGTAATCTACAAGACTGTATAGTTAATTACCGGGAATTAATTTCATATCAATTAATTATGCTAATTTATGCGTAAAATCATAATTAAGCTGTAAATCACTAATTAAAGCTCCAACACTGCTAATTTTTGTGTCTGGACACTCTTTTTAGCATTCTTAACAAGTTTACTTGAAAAAAATCCCAAATCAAAATTGATTTCCTATGTATTTTATTGTTTTTTCAAATTTCTTATGTATTTCCTTGTTTTTTCAACCTTTTGTTTTCTATTGTTTTTTTGATGAAATTTGTCGGGGACACTTTTGCGGTCATAAACAGCACAAAATTAATTAATTTCAACCAATAAAAGTAAAAATAATCATACATTTATGAATTTTGGCTGAAAATACAGTTTGTATTGGAAATGTACACAAAATCACGTTTTTGAGCGATTTTTGGGGTGACATGCAAGTACAAAATGTTACGTAACTTGAGAACCGCGTACCTGGACGTCGCAAACTTGTCCTCAAAAGATGCGCGACATTCGAGAGAATAAAGTCATGAAACGCCGTGGCAACTGCTTCGCGCGTTGCAGACATTTTGCGCGAAACGTCTGGGGGGGGGGCGATTCCGCTCCCCCCCCCAGCCTTTTTAGGGTTAAGTGATATGAACAATTCTAAGCCTTTTTGCAACTCTCATTTTTGATATTACCAGGCAGCAACAAAGAATTTGTCTTTGGATTTTGTACCTATTCACAAATTATTTCTGTTCATTAAGTCAGAGGTATCATCTATGTTTTGACATTTAGCTAGTCACCGGTCTTACAAATTCCTGAAAATGTTTTGAAATATTCGTTTGATGAAACATTTTGTGATTGTAAATTTTATGGAAGGACACACTGTACAAAGCTATGAATTGGAGAGGTAGGTTTGGGCTAATGTGCACACCATGATCACAGGTCAGTGCTGAGCTGAATATACAAGGTGTGAATAAAAAGAAACGAGTCTGTAACAGCCAAGCCCATGACACAATGTCAAACAACCCACAGCGCATGTCACCATGTTGCCCAAAATCTCTTCAACATTCTACTATAATATTGTTCACCTGCCTCACTCTGTGCCCCTTCCTGGAGCTGCTAAGTGGCATGCCCCAACTATGTCCCATCGTGATACTACAGGTTGTACAAACCTGGAGCAAGGAATCAATCTGAAGCTCTTGGTTCAGTTGGGAGGGGGCCCCATTAAAAAGGCAATGTTGCGGGCGGGATCTCACCATAAAACTCCAGGAGAAGCTCAAGACACCAGTCCAGCCCCTGCCCAAACTGACCCAGTAACTTCAGATTGATTCCCTGCTCCATACTTGTGCCACTTCTCATATTCTGCCCCCCCCCCCATGACAAAAGGGCATAACTGACGTTTTTTTTTTTTCAAAATTGAGTTTTATATTGTAGGGGACTCAGTACATCATGTTAAACATACAGAACAAAAAAAAATATTAATTAGAAGTGCCATTTTGTTTCATAATCCGCTTGTTAACCCGTTGGGGACGATTTGATTTCACTATAACACGGATTTCCATAGACCCCAACACGAGTTAACTTGTACTTTATAGTCTCCAACGGGTTAAAAGGACACTGAATAGGGCTTTCAGGCTGTGAACAAAATACATTTTGCTCAAAACACCAAAATGTCAGTTATGCCCTTTTGTCATGGGGGGGCAGTATTATGATTGGGCGAATCAGGAGCGTGCCATTCAACAGCCCGAGGAATGGGCACAGAGTAAGATGGTAAATAATATTTTAGCAGAATGTTGATGAGATGTTTGGCAACACAGTGACATGGGTGGTGGATCGATTGACACTGCATCACGGGGATGGCTGTTACAGTCTTGTTTCTGTCTTGTCACACCTCAGAGATCTGAAGAATACAGGCTGAAGTAAAACCATTATAATCATTTCTTCATATATTATCAAGCCAGGGTATAGTTTTGGTTAATCTGACAAATTTTTCTATAGTCTTTCCGTCAAACTTTGGTTTGTCACACCACACATAAGAAAACAATGTCAAACCTAATGAAATTAGCTTAAAATGACATGTGATATTTGAATGGATTATTGGGCAGACATTACCATATACATTATCTATGGCAGTACTTGTATGTCGGGGTACTGGAACATTTTTCTACATCAATTTCTCAACAAATGGGAGCACCCCAAAATGTGTGATTTTTTGGGCACGCAGGTCTTTACCAAAAACATAAAAAGATAAAATTTATTTCCCACCACAAACCCGAACTATACTCTGTGCTTTTCAAAATCAAAGTTTGTTTAACTCTTTGTGTGCGGGACCGTGAACCCCGTGCGTGCGGAGTTTTTTTCAAGAGCGCTTAGAAACGGAAAGGGAAATTGAACTACTGACTTCAACGAGCTATAACTTCTCACAACAACGTTTTTAGGAAAAAGTTTGTGCAGCAAAGTTGAAGTTCATGCTACAGACCTTCTTATTGCAGAAAGGCTATTTGGAAATATACATCTGGATTTTGTAAGGTAATGCGTAATGCAACCAATATATGTGTAGTTCTAAGCTTCCTACTTGAAACTATACGACGCTATTCAAATAGTGCAAGACGGTAAAACACAAGCTATACATAAAAACCTTATTTTTTTAACAAGTTCATGAATTGATGAGTCACCAAAGGTCAATGAATAAAGAAGTAAATGGAGAGATTATCAGTAAATAGCGCGTCTTATTGTAACTGACTTTGCAAGTTCAATTGTGACTAATCCAGCATCCTATTGTATCACAAGGCCCTGGTTGTATTTATTGATTTTTCTGGTTCCTTTAGAACCTTACATAATACCCCCGTACTTAAGGAATGTACACAATACAAAGAGAATACCGCTACCATCGGGATAATCAGTATAATTCGTGTGAATATAATCGTTTCTACGTTTGAGCGTGAAATGCGAATTCCGCACGCTGCCGGTAGAGCATGGGTGCGAATTACGCGTGTAAAGAGTTAAGAGTGCTGTGAAACTTAAAACTGCCAATTGTACAACTTATTATATATTTTTTTGACCAGTGATTTGCAATAACTGGTTTGTGATGAATGGAGAATTACACCAATGTATTCAAATGTATGCATATCTAACATATGGAAATGATACCTTTATAGGTCAAATCAACATTGTTGTTAAGAGGAAAGTAATGTTATAGAGAATGCAAAATATTGGAACAAGTTTGAATATGTTCAAGTTGATTCAATTCAAAGTCACACATAATTTTGATTTATCTTCCAGGATCATTGTCACCAACAATGTCACAATCTTCTTCAATATAAACTTTCATTTGTAATTTTGTGTTTTATAGTACTTCACTGGGAATATATAAGGCAGGCTGTACCAACCACAGGCTGATTAACCCATTGTTTATGGAAACCAGATGGGCCCTGTACAAAGTCTAATGGTGATTTACATAATCTCGTAGTCAACGGGTTAACTGAAAATAAAATGGCCCCCAACAAAGTTTTGCCTGAATACATCAGGCAAGTTGTGCTTCATTCTAAAAAAATACATGTATAACCGTAATGTTATAGTCATTGATACTACATGTATTTACAAAGTGACATTGCACATATATGACACCACTTTATAAAAAGCATTTTTCAAATATGATGTTTTGCTTTTTGTAGATATATGTGTAAAGATGTGGATTGTGAAGAAATATGGACCGATCTTCACAAAAGAACTTTAAAGTTAAAGAATATCAGTATATACCAGTATTGATTCAATTTTGACCTCTGTTTTGCATAATAATGTGAATGGTGTTGGAAATGACATCTCATGAAATGATATTATGTTTATGTTAGTACATAGGATTTTAAAAGGAGTATCCTACGATATTGTATCATGATATAATGTGTATACAATCTAGGGACTTTGAAACCTCATTGTTTAAGAAACCTTTAACTGTTAGTCAGGGGTGTATGTTTTCTGTATTTTAATAGAAATCTCAATTTTTTTTTCTGTTTCAGAAAATTTCCCAGATTTTTCTTTCACCTCTCCATTCTCATCCTGTATATTCAAGATATCATTCCTGGTGATATCAAATATAAAATGAATTCCAATCCATAAAACCCAGGATCTTCTGTAAGACCACCACCAGAAGTTCTGTTGTGGGATCCTTGGGGCATTGCGGAGAGCAGGCTCTCATTTTCTGGATTTTTTTTTTTTTAAATCTGCCATTTACATACTCGACTGTTGGTGTCAAATTCAAGAAAGCTACACAGTGCGTCCCAGACAAAAACAGACCCCTAAAACAAAGGATCATTGTGCAGAAGCAATGGGGTGTATGATTGAAACAAAACATGTTCAAAA